>CM014735.1:17245167-17424125 GCA_004329165.1 Spatholobus suberectus
TAAAAAGTCACGTGCACTTTTAATTATAGATGTAAACTCGTTCGTGGGCAAAATGATAATGGAACTAGTCGTCCTCAAAAAACCAAAAAATATAAATTATAATGGAACTAGTCTTCCTTCTGATAAACTTCCCTTTCTAGGAATGGCATTACGACAGCCCTTGTTTCAATAGATATAAACAATGCATATCCGCTTACTAAATATTTTTGTTGGTATGTTGTGAGAAATCTGAGGCAATATATCCAGAGTAATTTCCAACCTGAGGATGCAATCGCCATTGCTAGTGTGGAAATTATGTGAATATCAGTAAAATGATCAAACGTGGTTCTGGTCATCTGTATCTCACTATCTTCTCGATTAATTCATGAAATTGCAAACTGTTTTATTCTTGGTATAGAATGGTCAGTGAAAAAAGAGCTCTCCGTCGCGAAAGGTTTCTCCAAGTTCCACTTTAAATCCATGAAGTCAAATTAACTTTGTTTTGTGCAAACAACTTTATGATTGAAAGATATGCATAAAATTGCTTCATTTATGACTTAAAGAATTATAAGAGTCTCAAGAAATATGTAGCCTTGTTTTTCTGTTGTACCTAAAACATCCGTTCCATAAACGTAAATTCTGGTTGGTAACCTGTCACTCATTTTACTGTTGCTATGAATCGCTGTAACATTGAAATTGAGCCTTCATAAATGCAGTTCCTTGGTCCACCGCAACAAAAGGACCAAATAATGGCTGAGGGAATACGATTGCTCTAGTGGGTATGAATTATTGAGCCGTCTATTTTCTTGGTTGAGTGAATTGTGTTCACTGTGAAACATCATGGGCGAAGTCACGTTTTTCTGCCAGTTGAAGTGTAGGCTCATATTTCCTTATCTTGGTTTGCAAATAGGCCACAATCCGCGAAGATTAGATACGCTGTTGACATTTGAGCAGTGTGTTCGACATAATTTATAGCTTTAAATGTGTTTTTGATCCTTATAAAATATTTTTTTTTGGTTTTGATTTTTGTAAAATTATTATTTTTTGGTTTTGGTCCTTTTTTATTGTTTTAATTCTTTTAGTATGCCTATTTTTCATTTTAGTCCCTACAATATTTTATTCATTTTGAATTAGTTCTTTTGAAAAAAATTGATAGGGACTAAAAGCAAATTATTTACGTATTACAACGACAAAGAAAATATTATAAGGACAAATAAAATAGCAAGGACCAAAAAAAACCAAAAATTTACAAGGACTGTTTTAAAAACAATATTTTTATAAAGACCAAAACTCAAAAAAAGTATATTATAAAGATTAAAATGTATTTAAGCCTAACGTATATGTTGATTCACATTGATTAAACCCTCAACAACAAAAAAAAAATACTAGGAGTAAAACCAAATTGACCTTAAAGCTAGCTCTCAAACAATGACCAATTTGGAAAGTTTAAATTGTGGGAATAATATACGCACATATAACTTATATATATATATAGAGAGAGAGAGGAAACCAATTATATCGGTTGTAATTTTTATCAATTATTATATCATTCAGCACTTTTAATTATATAATGTTTTTTTCAAAACCTACCATTAGATTGAAAGCTCATTTCACATATATCATATATATAAAATTTTATATTAATATAAAATTATTTGATACCTCGTTTATAGAGATTGAAGTTGACGTAGTATATATTTTTCAAAATATATTAAAATATGAATCATTCGATCACTTTATTGTTCTTAAATTTTGACAAAATTTGACACAAACAATAATTGTAATATAAAGTTATAATTCAACGGTTGAATTGACAACATTTATTTTTATGTATTGATGGTGTAATAATTGGTAAAGGTTACATTGGTGTAATTTAATCCCTTATATATATATATAGCAACACATTCTCTAATATAGTCTTTATTATTTGTTAAAATTTATTAAAAACTAAAAAATAATTAATGCAGGTTATTAAATAAAAAGTGAGACTTACAAACTTTTGTGATTTTCAATAATTTCAATTAATAATAAAGTGTGTTAACCATTAATTACAAATAGATATAAGTTATGTATGAGGATACTCTGCCAAATTCCCACTCACATGTTCCTTTACGTCATTTCACTTGTTCTTTAGAATGCTTGACTTGCCTCATTTCAAAAGGGTGACATAACTCCTAAACTTTTTGACAATTTAGTCATTGTGGTTTCTAGATTGATCAAAATCAACTGGAAATCTCTCCTTACCACTAACATAGTTAAGGATCAAGTCCTTTTACTATGTACCACATCTTGTGGGTAGACTAACTGTAAGACTCAGAATTAGAGGGCTAATGAGTCTCTATGTACTATCAATATACTACAAACAACATAGACATTAAACAGAATGCAAACACACATTTTGACATGTAAGCATACTTTTTTTTTTTTTTTTTATCATTTTCAAACAAAGACTAGTGTAAACACACACATTATGTCATGTTTCTTCCTTATAGAGAGCAAAACAAAGTGACTAACGATGCCAAACACATATAGTGAACAACAATGGCAAGCACAATGACTAATAAAGAGCAAACGTAATAGATAGAGAGAGCAAACACAATTTACAATAGAGTGTAAACGCGGTAAATGTGGTGAGAACACAATTGCTTGTGAGAGTAAACATAGTAAATGACGATGAGAACAAAGAGAGAAACAAACCATGACAAGAAAGAATGAGAGCATCAACAATGGAAAGAATGAGAGCAGCAAATTAAGGTGTGGGAAAGAAATGTTGTATTGATTGAGAGTGAAAGAGCTCTAGAGGAACATATGGAGAGACTTAATAAGGCTTTTTGGATCAGGTATATTATAACAAATCTAGAAAGTGTTTTTCTAGATTGTTTAAAATACAATCGTAGAATTTCAAAAATTTGAAAAGATGTAAACATTCCAGATCAATTGTTAAAGAACTTATCAATGCTTCCTATAACTGATTTAGAAAGTTTTTTCTACCAATATAGAAAACACTTTCTAAACGTTTCTTTAGCCATTGATCCACAATGTTCATCCTAATATCACAAAAATATTATCGCCTCACATATTATACCATTTTCTTAGAACCGATGTAAAATACTAATGTAAAAAGTTTTTTTTTTTTTTGGGTGCTAGTGGCAATTCAGTTTAGATTAATCTTGAGGTAAAAAATCATTCAATTCAATAATAAAAAAATGTAGTTTGATTTGAAGTAGTTTGAAAATAAATCAAATTGGAACCAAATCAATTCGATCATTTACGATTTGGATTGAGTTGGTTATTTCAATTTTATCTTTTTTATAAAAAAAAATTTAAGAGACAACACTTTATTATTTAATCAACAACAAATGAAATTTTGTTCATTAGAATAAGAGTAGAGTTTCGAACAATACATAAATTACTCTAGTGACTAATTTTTTATTTACCGGACACACTTATTAAATAAAGTCAAATATATTATAAATAAAAAAATATATTTTTAAATAAAAGGTCAAATACATAATTTCATTATTATTTAACACATTTTTTCTTTGCATATTTTTTAAATTCATATTTAAAAAAAAAATACTTAGGTAATGTGAAACAAACTGGCTAATTATTTAAATATAAACATGATAATCAACTTAAATAGGACAAGAAATTAAAAAAGAGTTTAATTCCATGTACTGTCAGTATAAAATTTTTTTACACATTTTACAGTATCAGTTAATTAAAAGTCATTGTTGATATGACTTTTAGGGTGTGTTTAGTAGAAGAAAAAAAAATCATGCTCAAAAACCATGACTCATGGGAATCATGAATCTCAAGAATTATGATTTCCAGGAATGACTAAAATCTGTTTGTTTGATCATAAATATTCTTGAAAATATTTATATATGTTTTTTGGAAATCCAAGATTTTCATGTTTAATTTTAATAGAACTTTTTCATGTTTAATTTTAATAGAACTTTTCCCAAAACTTTAATTATTTATCACATTAAATGACCTAATAAGGATAACGTGATATTTTTACAACATTAAATTTTTTCTTTTTACTTGGGAAAGTTAAATTCCCATCTCCTTTCATGAGAACAATTTTGTGGAGAACATAGGTAAAAAAACATTTTTGGGAAACAATGTCTCTTGGTAATGTTATTTTTAAATAATAAATCAAACATGAGAAACAAACATTTCCAACTATAGATTCCTAAAAAACTAAAAACTTTCTTTGTGCTAAACGCTCTCTTAAGGTAATTATTGTAAAAGTTAACAGACTTATTATATATGATGGTTCATGATTGGATAATAGTGTAAAAATCTTTTACACTATTAGTTTATATATTATTTACTCATTAAAAAAAATAAATTACCAAACTTAAACATAAAAATTTCATGATTTATACTTCGAGTAAACCCTTATTTTAGTCCTTAAATTTGTGAGGCGCTATAAATAGTAGTCCCTGAAATTAGAAAAATGTCAAATAAATTCTTGAAATTGAATTTGTTGTTATTTTAGTCCCTAAAATGTACAACTTATTGTCAATATAGTTTGTTGTACTCCTTAATAAAGCTAATGATAGGGACTAACGTAACTAGCAAATTTCAATTTCAAAAATTTATTTGATATTTTTCGAGTAAACCCTCAATTTCATCCCTAAATATCACCCTATTTCTTACTTTGTTCCTAAAGTGTTAAAAAATAATAAGTAGTCCCTAAAGTTTTCTCACATTTGTCAATTTATTCCCTACCGTTATAAAACCATTTTAGGACTGTTAAATGCCAAGTTGACACAATAATTATCACTTAAATTACAACAATTAGCCCCTAAATTTTAAACAATTTTACTCTTAAAATGCATCAATTTCATCCTTCCATCTATAAAATAAATGGACGTCTCTTCTTGTTCTCCCACAACACTTCAATTTGGACCTTTTTAAAAGGAGAGACATCCATGTATTTCAGGAATTAAAGGATGGAATTGATCTATTTTTAAAAGTAAAAAATTTGAAATTTGGGGCTAATTGCCCGAGGACTAAATTGAAGTATTTTAATAAATAAAGGACTGTTTATAACATATATAGGAGAAAGAGTGTGTAATCTAACTGACAATTAATGTGCTAACCTGGGACTTAACAGTCCTAAAACAGTTTATTAACAACAAAAACTAAATTGACGGATGTGAGAAAACTTTACGGATTATTTATTATTTTTCAATACTCTAGGGACGAAGTAGGAGAGAGAGAGTAATAAAACCCCACTAGGATAGACTTCATGGTAGGGATTGGAGTATATTAGTATACATAAAGTCCTAGGTTCTAACCTTGTTATCATCATTGTATGCTAAAAAAAGAAGAAGAAAAAGAATAATACTTTAAAACGAAATTGAGGATTTACTCGATATTTTTCTAATTTTAAAGATTATTATGACAATGCTTCCCAAATTCGGGAATTAAAATGAAAATTTCCTCTTAATACTTCCTTCAATACTTCAATAAAATTAATTAGATAACTCGACATATAGCACCATTATAGTCTTAGTGGGAATTAGTTGATCTATTATCTTGCATTTATTTCCCTTCTTTTCCATTGAAGATGACCATACGGTACTTCGAGCTCCAAAAGCTAGATTTTTCAGTTTCCAAGTTGTTATAAAAGAAAGCTATGCAGTAGATTATAAAGAGCATGTGTATGATATTAATTGCAAAATAGTATTCCCTGTCTACTTACTGGCAATTGCTACATACAGTTATATCTGTAAACATCCTAGAAAGTATTAACATACAATAAATTGGGAAATATAATTTACATCACCAGCTCGGTATCCTTTTTCGTAAATTATCAACACATACATGCATCGACCTGCTCTTTCTTACTTTGGCCAGACGACAGACGCATATTGAGACTTATTGGCCGCTATGGACTTGGTAAGTCAATTGTTTATCAAAAGAAGAAATGAAGAGCATTCAGTAATATTTGAGTACGGTCTTTTTTTGTGTGCGCGTCTCTGAAAGGGAATATAAATCAGTATTACTTTTGAATTGGAAAATAAATCTGAAAAATTCTACTGGGTTTTCATGACCTTGCATTTTCCTGTACTGTACCAATAATCTATTAGGGGTATTTGCAATTCGAGGTGGATGAATTTTGAGGAAAAAATCATTCAACTTTGATCATAAAAAAATAATTGTTTGATTTGAATCAGTTTGAAAATATTAATATTAAATGTCAACGAAACCAATTTGATCTTAATTTTGCAATTTGAATTAGATTGGTTATTTGATTTTCACCAGTCCCTAAGTTTTAAAGTAAATTCCAGTTCAGAAATCTTTACCTCAAAATAATCAAGATTTCATTATAAAATGACATTTACGTTTTTTTTTTTTTTTTTTTTTATGTAAAACGACAATAAAAAATAAAATAGAAAAAGAATAAATGAGTAACTTTTGTAAAGTAGAGTAATAATATAATTATTTATTTATTTATTTAAATTTTAGGAACTGAAATACCCACTGCATGGGCCTTCACTCCACGAAGACCATTGGAATTAAATATTAATTTCCACAATGTCCACATTTATGGTAGATTTGCTTCAGCCATATAAATACTTGTAGTGGATTGTATGCCTTCAATTCTCATTATCAACACGTCTTCTTGCGTTATCATGGATGCCTCTCCCTCGAGTATTAATTTCCTTTTACTTTGTTTACTATGTACAATCATGTTTAACTCTCTGGTGTGCAGTTTGAAGATTCATTGCAACGAGAAGGACATGAACACATTGCTACGCTTCAAAAAAGGAGTCATAGATCCTTCAGGCGTGCTCTCCTCATGGTTCCCAAAATTAGACTGTTGCCAATGGGCAGGAGTCAACTGTGATAACATCACAGGTAGAGTTACACAGCTTAATCTCCCTTGTCACACAAATCAACCTAAGATTGTTGCTTTGGGAGAGATGGACTACAAATCCCACTGCCTAACAGGTGAATTCAACATGACTTTGCTGGAACTTGAATTTTTGAGCTACTTGAATTTGAGCAACAATGACTTCAAGTCTATCCAATATAATTCAATGGGTAGCTAGAAATGTGATGACTTGTCAAGAGGTAACCCCCCCATTCTGTGTGGAAACTCCACCAACCTCCATTATCTTGATTTATCATATAATTATGATCTTCTTGTCGATAATCTCCATTGGATTTCCCGTCTTTCCTCATTGCAATATCTTAACCTTGGTGGTGTTCATCTTCCTATGGAAATTGATTGGCTTCAATCAGTGACCATGCTCCCTTCACTTTTAGAGTTACACTTGGAGAGTTGTCAACTTGAAAACATCTATCCATTTCTTCAGTATGCTAATTTTACTTCACTTCAAGTTCTAAATCTCGCTGACAATGATTTTGTATCTGAGTTGCCTAGTTGGTTATTCAATCTTAGTTGTGACATCTCTCATATTGACCTTAGCCAAAATCGGATACATAGCCAACTACCCAAAACATTGCCAAATCTTAGAAGTCTTAAGTCCTTGGTTTTATCTATTAATTACCTCAAAGGACCTATTCCCAATTGGTTAGGACAACTTGAACAACTACAAGAACTTGATCTTTCTGATAATTTTTTTTTCGGTCCAATCCCCACAAGTTTGGGAAATTTATCATCCTGACTGACTTGATACTCACGCTAAATGAGTTGAATGGAAATCTTCCAGACAGTCTCGGGCAACTATTCAACTTGGAGAGCTTTCTACTTGCAGGAAATTCCTTGACTGGAATTGTGTCTGAAAGAAATTTACTCTCTTTTTCAAATTTGAAGCAGTTATCCATGAATTCGCCACCCCTAATCTTTGATTTTGATCCTGAATGGGTCCCTCCCTTTCAACTTGAAAGTATTAGATTGGGCTATGTGAGAGATAAACTTCCTGCATGGCTATTCACACAGAGTTCTCTAAAAGATCTAAGGATTGTACACTCAACTGCTTCATTTGAACCTCTTGACAAGATTTGGAACTTTGCTACTCAACTTGAAATTTTCTTGCTGTTAAACAACACGATCAATGGGGACATATCAAATGTGTTGATAAGCTCGAAAGTTGTTTGGTTAGTTTCCAATAATTTAAGAGGTGGCATGCCTCGTTTATCACCAAAAGTGGTTGTTTTAAAATTACGTAATAACTCGTTGTCTGGATCCATTTCTCCTCTCTTGTGTCACAATATGACATATATAAGCAATTTAGTGCACTTGGACATGGCTTATAATCATTTATCTGGAGAACTCACAGATTGTTGGAATCACTGGGAATCGTTGGTTCTTATTAATTTAGGATACAACAACCTAACAGGCAAGATTCCTTACTCAATGGGCTCCTTGTTTAACCATCTTTTTTTGTATTTGGGAAGGAATAAGTTCTTCGGAGAAGTTCCTTTTTCACTAAAAAACGGCAAGAATCTTTGGATACCTGATCTAAGCCACAATAATCTTTTTGGAGTTATACCAACCTGGTTGGGATAAAGTATTAAAGGTCTTCAATTGAGATCCAATCAATTCAGTGGCAACATTCCCACACAGCTATGCCAACTTGATTCTTTAATGGTGATGGATTTTGCAAGTAACAGATTATCGAGACCAATACCCAATTGCTTACAGAACATCACAGGCATGCTTTCTAGTTATGCTTCAACTCGTGTAGTCGGCTATATCCTTGACCTACCAGATTTACCACCATCCACTATTCCAAGTAGTATTACGATGTTTATAAAAGGCAACGAGTTAGAATATTATAATTTGATGAATGTGATTGATCTCTCAAATAACAACTTGTCTGGAAGTGTGCCATTAGAGATATATATGCTCACTGGATTACAATCCTTGAATTTGTCCCATAATCAATTAATCGGAACCATACCTGAAGAGATTGGCAACTTGTTACCATTGGAGTCCATTGATCTCTCAAGAAATAATTTCTCGGGAGAAATTCCTGAGTCCATGTCTGCCTTGCATTATCTTTCGGTCTTGAACCTGTCATTCAACAATTTTATGGGCAAAATCCCATCAGGGACCCAACTTGGTTTTACAAACCTTAGTTATATGGACAATCCTGACCTCTGTGGACCTCCGCTTACAGAAATATGCCCACAAGATGAAAAATACGACCATATAAAACCCATGGGAGAAGAAGATGATGACGATAAATCTGAAGTATATTCCTGGTTCTACATGGGCCTGGGAATTGGATTTGCCCTGGGATTTTAGGGAGTTTTGGGTACCATTTTCTTAAACAAGAGAAAGCAGGCATGCATATGTTAAATTTCTGCACCGAATGTATGACTTTTTGATCCAAAAGATGAACTCCATCAATTGAATTGAAATGAATGAAATTGCATTGTGGTACGTAAAGGTTCAGCTTTTTTAAACGAAATTTATATATGTATATATAAAACTAATTAATACTTTATTGTATTACTTTATTTTAATATATAATATAATATTTTCTATTATATTGTATGTATACAATTATTTGAATTATTTTAAAATTTACCCTTACATGTATACAAATTACACTTTAGACAGTAATATGTGGATAATATTTAAAGTTGAAAACAGTAACTGGTTCTTTACCCTTACAGACTCCATATGTGAGCACTCGCAGGTCCAGCTTGATGTCCACGCATCCTCAAGTCATTCGATAATCTAGAAGTTTTTGTAAGAGGCCAGAAGGTGCATGAGTGTGTATGTCATCAACTTTCTTTTGCTTTTTCACTTGCAATTTGTTGCAATATCGTTCAACAACAACCCTAAGGTAATCTTAGATTAGTCCACTAGAATAAAACAATTTCACATTTGATATATATGTTGGAGATTTGAACCCTTATTCATTGTTTTGAAGTGAAGTAAATGTAAACCTTTTATACATAGTTTTTAAATTTGAAGACTTTTCCTACCTTTTAGTCTTTTAGACATCTTTTTCTTTCTTACTCTAAATTTTATGAACTAAATATGTGGTCATTAATGTGTTATTATTTTCTTTTAATGCCTCAAAATCTTTCAAAAATTTAAAAAAGTATAGAAAGGAATTATACGGAGTTACAAGTTAAGGGTATCTCCCTGGGAATAAATTTTAGAAAAAATAGAGGGTAAACTTTTTTAAATTAAGAGAGTAATGTAATGTTTCTAAAATAAACACAAAGGTAAGGTATTAAGTTTATACTAATCAATTATTTTATTTCTTTTATTTTTAAAAAATATCAAATTAAAATATATTTATTATAAACAAAAAAGAGTAAATTACGCTTTCCTTTCCTAAAAGATGTGAATATTACAATACTCTTCCCTCTTATATTAAAATATGCATTTTTCTCTCATGACAGATTCAAGTATATGACACTTTATTTCATTTTTTTAGTTTTTTGTTAAAGTTACATTAATTTCTATTAAAAAAAATTATTACCAAAATATCTTTTACACTATCATCTCCTGAGAAATGTAATTGTTATACCGCTCTCCCTTCCTGTGTTTAAATACACACTCTCTTCCCTTAACATATGCAAATATATTACACCTTTATATTAATATAAAATTTTACATATATGATCTATGTAAAAGAAACTTTCAATCTAACGGTGGGTTTTGAAAAAATATTATCTAATTGAAGTTATTGAATGATGTAATAGTTGGTAAGAGTTACACTGGTATAATTTGATCCTTCCACACACACACACACACATATAATACTCAGTTGGACCCTAAATTATTTTGAAAATTTCAAATAGCTCCCTAAATTAATTTTTTTAATTGAGTCCTTAATCATGTAATTCTTTAATTTAGTTCCTAAGATTTTTAAAACCACCATAAATTATCATTTTTTAGCGGTTTCAAGCCGCTAAAACTAACCCTAGGGACCTACCTTTTTAGTTTATGGACTCAATTAAAAATTTATTTAGTTTAAGGATCTGCATGAAAAATCTCAAATAGTTTAAGGATCAACTGCTTAATTTAAACTATGTATAATATACAATTAAAATTTATTTTTTATTATCTAAAAAGATTATATCATAAAATTCATTTTTAAAATAAATATAAATTGATATATTCAATTGTATATATTTTAAATAAATTGATAAAAAAAATATACATATATGTTTATATACTCAATGTATATTATTATACTATATATATAGATATATATATATAAATTATCACTTAATTAATATCTTTAAAAATTATTTTAAATAAATTAAAATGAATTATGCTGAATTTAATTTTATATATATATATATTTTTAATTATTATTTTCATAAAACATTTTTTAAATTAATCATATTAAGAAAATAAAATATTATATATATATATATATATATATATATATATATATATATATATATATATATATATATATATATATATATATATATATAAGTAAAATAAATTTAAACATTAGTATTGTGATTGCATTTAATTAATGTTATTTATGTAGTATTTATATAAATATATAAATAAATTATATTTTTATTTTATAGTATTAATTATTATATTTATTAAACATAATATAAAATAAATTTTAAAAATACTATCAAACAATATATTTATTGAATATAACATATTTTTTGAATTTAATAAATGTAATGATAGTGTATGTATATTAAAGGCATCACTGCAACAACAGCTTTTAACGTCAATTATTTCGGGGATTCAACATCATTTATTGAATCGATGTAGATCCTGTCGATGTAAAAAGTGGGTTCTTTTTACATCAAACAAAGAACCGATGTAAAAAAGACTTTTTACATCGGTTAAAGTCATAATTGATGTAGAATGTCATATATATATATATATATATATATATATATATATATATATATATATATATTAATATTAATATTTTGTCTGCTTTTATAAGTTTCACAACACCTGTAAAATAAAAACAGACCCAAGCAGGTAGTATAAGATAGAATCATATACAAGTATGCTAAATTCAAAATATAATCAAATATGCATTAAAACATAATTATATAAAGTACCTCCTAAACACAATTCAAACAACTGAAAACTCCCTAAATCCATTCTAAACATATATATAAATTTCATCTACAACTAATTATAAACTACCTCCTAAATACATTTGAAATAAACATATAAACTTCATCTATAGCTAAAAAGAATATACAATTCTTAACTACCTAAATACATATGTGCGGATGTCATCCAAGTCGGAGTCGAAGGATGGATGTGGATTGTTGAATATTTGCATGTTCACATAAGAGGATAAAATGTTAGTTAAAACAATAAAGCAAAGTGATCAATGTAGAATGATAAGTCACGAGATGTAGATGCATTAAATAGTTCAATAATTGACAACTTTCCTTTTTCAACACAATTCTCTCCTTATTCTATTTTAAACTTGGAGGTAAAATCAAGTGGTGGGTCATAAGATCCTCCACCCTCTTTTCCACCACTGCAGCTACGTCCTTATGAGGCCGAGGAAGGCCAACTCATGATGACTAAATGGAAAATGCTAAAAATGTTGAAACATGATAGAACTGATAATTTATTACTTCGAACCTGATTCGACACATTTATTACTTTGTGCTTAGCAATCTCTCTTTCAAGCTTTTCAATCCGGCTTTCAAGATCATAGGATACTACATCCTCTTTCCAATACGACCATCATATATGTCTCCTTTCTTACTTTGATTTGATTTCTTCCACCAACTTGATAAGGCTAGCTCATGATGAGTTTAATGACACACAATGAAAGCAATCAAATCCAAGTAAGGAAGTCTTATCACGATTTGATATTTTTGATGTATAAGGCCGAATTGAAAACCATGAAAGAACAATTGTCCACTAGACTCTGTTAAGAAAATTAATCTTATAATTACAACTTCTTTGAAATTCTACTTTTCTATATTGTTTGCAAGATCTACTAATAATGTCTTTCTATATTGTAGGGCATTGCATCATCAAATCATCATGACAATATTGGTATAAAACAAATGAGACAAATAGAATGAGAGGACATTCTATTTGACCCAAATAAAAGCTAACATACTATTTGACCATTTGCTTTAAACCAATATCACCACAATAACTTGACTCTGCTAATGTCATGTAATATAGGAAGACATTATTAGTATATTTTGCAAACAATATAGAAAAGAGTAGAAAATCAAAAAGTTATAAATAAGAGAAATTTACAAAATAGAGTATATTGAGCAAGCACTCTTTTAAGGTTCTCAACTAGTTCTTTTACATCAAAAGTATCAAATTCTGGCAAGGCTTCCTTACTTGGATTTGAATGCTCTCATAGTGTGTCATTTAGCTCACCATGAGCTAACCTTGATTAAGTTGGTGGAAGTAAATCAAATCTAGGAAGGAAACATATATGGTGGTTGTGTTGGAAAGATGGTGTAGTATCTTATGATCTTAAAGGTCAGATTGAAAAGCTTGAAAGAGTGATTACTTAGCACAAAGTAGTAAATGTGTCATATAAGGTTCAAAGTGATAAGTTCCCAGTTGTGTCATATTTCAACATTTTCATAGTGTGTCATTTAGCTATCATGGGTTGGGCTTCTTCAACCTCATGAAGATGCAGTAGCAATGGTGGAAAAGAGGGTGGAGGATCCTATGACCCACCACCTGGTTTTACTTCTAAGGTTAAAAAAGAACATGAAAATTTTTTGTTAAGAAGGAAAAACTGTCAATTATTGAACTATTTATTACTTCTACTAAAATTAGATGTTTTAGTGATGAATAATTTGAAAATGGAAAGGTGTATACTAGTCTTTTGTTTGTTATTTTTCTAATTCTAACTATGTGAAAGCAAAGAGTGAATTCGTGACTTCGCATTCTCCATTGATTTTGTGTTTGCAAAAGGGAAAAACAAGGACTTTCTTGTTTGGAATGTATCACTAAGCTCATGTTGTTCGTAGGACGTGTAATAAGCAAGGACGGGTGTTAACCAATCATGCTAACACATCTAAATTCTAATATTCCCTTTACCTTTACAAAAATCCTAGATTCTTTCTTTGTCGTGCAAAAATGCTTAATTATTACTATGAGAGAGCAAAAGAGGAAAAGGAACAATTTGTGTTCCTAGAAAGAAAAACAAGAAAAAAAAAATGCTTTCTTGTTTAATTAGTATGGGGGGGGGGGGGGGGGGTTCATATTGGTTGCAGGACACGTATTCAACATTCTCAAGAGTAATACAATTGAAATTAACAAATATGTAAATTTCACAAAAGGTCCAACTAAGCTCTATATGTCCATTCTTATTCTATAGAAATTCTGATAATGTTTCCTCTGTTTTCTAGTACTTACCCATATTTTACATCTATTCAATCATTATAATATATACCACATGTAAAACTATCCTACAATCCAATTAATAACTAAGAACATCACATAAGGTCCAACTAAGCTCTATGCGGCCAATCATGCAAACACACCACAATCATAATATCAATAGTTATAGAATTCAAATAAATATCCTTCAATAAATTATTTACATACCATGATCAATAGGAACCAGTACAAAGCAAAAAACCCACAATCCATTTTAACCAATCACAAAACCCACGAATTTGGGTCAGAACCAAAATAGTTTTTATACAAAAAATGGTAATAATCAAGAAGATGGGAAAAAATGACTTACCTTAGGTGCAACAGTAGTAACGAGTTTTGGTGGTGGTGTCCACAGTAGTTGGGGCTGGTGTCCATGGCAATGGGGCACGCGCAGTCATGAAGGTCCACAACACCATCGATGGCCAGATCGAGGCAGGGGTTGTCGTTGAGGACAGAGAAGGAAACACCGATGGCAGTGACGTCAACTTTGGAGTCAACGACATCTACTACGTCCATGCTGCTCTTCATGGAGTCCACCAATTGTCGCAGACATCGGCGATGAGGGTGATGGCGCAAACGGTGAGGAGGGGTTGGGATAGATGAGAGCGTTGGGTTTGTGCCTCTATTGAAACCTTTGATATGTTCCCTATTGTGGGATCAATGAGGGTTTTAAACACCTCGTATGTTCTTTTACATCGGTTAAAATTTTAATTGGTGTAGAAAATAGTTTTTACATCGGTAAAATAGATAATTGATGTAAAAACATTGTTTATATTTACAAAAATGCCACCAATTTTTTTTTACATCGGTTCTAATTGAACTGATGTAAAAAGGTGTCGTTGTATGTGTTTTTGGCACTAATGAGGTGTAACTTTTGAATCTATATATATAAAAATTTAATATTAAATAAATTTTTATTATTACAAAATTTAATACTTATATATAAAATTATATATATATATATATATATATATATATATATATATATATATATATATATATATATATTGAAATATACCTTGTAAATTTTATTATTAATTATTTAAAAAATTAATTTATAAAATATTTTAAAATAAAAAAATTCAAATGTATTTTGATATCATATATACTTGATATAATAATAATAATAATAATAATAATAATAATAATAATATAACAACAACAACAACAACAATAATAAGTTATCTCATAATTTCTATGGCTAATTATTATTATAATAAATTATTTTAAAGTATTTTAAATGTAACTATATGCTTAAAAAAATATTTATTGAGTGGGTGAAAGATATTTAACTTGGTAAATTAGAATTATTTTACTATATATTGTAATTAAAAATATATTTTAAATCCTTTAAATATATTCTTTAATGGTGTTAAACCAAATGGACTAAACTATATATTTTAAGATAAGAGAAGAGAAATAATGTAATACTTGTATCTCTTAAGAGAGAAAAATGTAATTTATTCTAAATTTTAACATAAAAGAGGAAGGTAATGTAATACTCACATTTTGAGGAAGGGATATATAGTTGTCTATATTTTAAGTTTTAGTCCCTATACTACAAGAAAAAAAAAACCTATAAGCTTTAGTCCCTACACAGTTTTTGTGGTAGTTTATCACTGTAAAAAAAAATTTGTTAGCGGTTTTACACGACCGAAAAATATTCTTTAGTGTTAGGGATAGAGACCAAAACTAAACTTTTATACATGTGTAAGGACTAAAACTTGTAATTTTCTTGTGTAAGCACTAAAACTTTAAATGAGAAAACTTAATAGACTAAATGAATAGTTTAACCATTTTAAATAACATATCTAATAAATATTATATTTAATTTAATCAACATTTTAAAAAGGTTAAACTTACGAAAAAAATATTCTTATTTACAAAAATGTTGGATGTAGATTTGACAATAAATAAAAATAAAATTACAAAAATATAAAAAGATTTATTTTTTTCATTTCGGGAAGTTATCAAATTATGATAGCTTCTTAAACAATCTAGAAAATATTTTAGAAATTAAAATACAGAAATGTCTAAGTATTTTTATATAACTTTAACATTAACATTAAAAACTAAAACTACGAAGAGAAAAAGGAGAAACAACTTTCAGAAACAAAATCGCAACATACTTGAAAATAGTTTAGCTCATGATGATCAGGTACATGAAAAGAAAACATATGTTTCTTTGTATACGTGACAATATGTGACATTTATAGAACAAATAATTTCTTTCAACCTTAGGTCCGATGTTTTCAAAACCAAATTGATAAATCTTACGATTCGATATAATTCGGCTATCTACTGATTTGTATCATAAATGAATCTTAAATGACATTGTATCTTACGATACATGAATGAATCTGTGCAATTTTGTTTCATCGATATGATTCGCATGATTCAACGATTCATCATTTTTTTTCTTTTCTTTCACCAATTTTCATTGAAAAATTGAAAAGACATATAAGCTTAAATTGTTCAATGAAAAGGAATCGAAGGAACACTTTTGAACATATCCTATTTGATTATTCTACTACTTTATTGGTCACTCAGTCATTCAATGCATGTACTCTAATTAGCTATTTAATTGCTTCCTTTCCATAAAGGCTATGCAAACTCAGATATAACTAATAATTTTGTTTTGTAAGACTTCTGCTTAAGTTGTTTTATCTATTTCTAGTTCAATTTTTTTACATTGAACACCATATATGATCTATATGATATATTTGAAGTAATTTTTCATTGTCTCTGAATCTTACGATTCGATACAAATTATGATTCATGATTCAAAAATTAGCTTAGCGATTCCCGATTCAAATCATGATTTGAAAACCTTTTGGAGGTTGCAGCATTTTAATTCATAATATGAGACATAGTAATTAAGAGTGTATCCTTTCTAGACTGTGCAATCCTAATAACTTTCTTTTCTTTTGCACTACAAAACATGAATCTTTTTCTTCTGCATTTTTTTTGGTGAGATTTTTCTTCTGCATTTTAATTCAAGACCTAAGCAAATACGGCATTAATCTAGTGCAACTCCAATCTCCGAACCTGTGGGGGAGCACAGAACTCCATTCTCTCACTATCACAGTAATAGCATATGCTGAATGAGTAAGCTCATGACAATTCTTAATGAGGGCTAAAGCATTTCTAAATAAAATACTAAGTCATTTGAAATACTTACTCCATTCAAATGTAAGTCAACCATAAGGGCAATAAAAAGCACTTATGAACAACAACGATAAATTTGATTAAACTGCAGTTATTGCATTAAATTTTATATGTCATAATGAATGAAAATGTATGACAGTAACTTTAAATTGAGATTCCGTAACTTAAAGAATTATGTATGTACTATCTGGATCCGGCCGAGCGTGTTGAATAGCCTTTAGATGATCGACCGATCTCACCTCGGGCCAATATAAAACAGGAAAATGGGAAGTTGATTTAATAAAGGAAACTGGGTAGCAAATCAGGGAATGAAGATGAAGATGTCCCATGATGAAAGGTAAAAGATATTTAACATTAAAAGGGGGCAAGGTGCACATTTTTCTAACCTTAATCTCGATCCAAAACCCTAAACCCTACACATCCTTAGGCCTACCCTGACTTGAGCGTTGGAGTGTCTTTGCAGGTACCCCCACCATCATACAGGAGGTTGGTTCATACAACAGAAAGGAAGAGCACGGCCGTGGGAGGCGAAGCCTATGGAAGAGCAACTCTCTAGTAAGAACATTTGGCGCCCATCGTGGGGCGAGGTAAAACTATTCCTCGACCACCATTGGTAGAAGATGGTACGAACTAGGAGCGTGACGGTTGTGGACTACGATGATGGCATGGGCCATCCCTGGACAACCACCCCTTGATACAGGCCTTGCGCCAAGAGATCGTAGACATGTGAAAACGCAACAAGGAAGAGATGGGTAGGTCGCGAAGGGAAAACGAAGAAATACGCCAGCAATTAGAGAAAGAGAGCCAGCGAGCACTGACCGTTCGCGAACAGATTGAGTAGTCACAGCACCCCACCCAGCAATCTCAAGCAGAGACCAATCGTTAACCCGTATATTTGTGGCTAAGGACCCTGACAGAATCGCGCCTCCATTCGGCAGGCGCAACGATTCGAAGGCACCCGTTCGTGGACGACATCATGGAGACCCCCTTGCCTCTGGGATGGAAAAACCTAAACTTGGACCGCTATGATGGAACGACTGACCTCAACCAGCACATTGATGCTTACACCACTTAAGTAAACCTGTTTACAAATGATGATGCTATACTATGTCGAGTCTTTCCTACCCCTCTCAAAGGGGCGGCTTTAAGCTGGTATACTAGACTGTCGCCGAACTCGATTGACTCGTTTGCTACACTTGTTGTGAGGTTTGGGGCACAATACGCCACAAGTAGAACGCATCACCTCACATCGGTCGCCTTGGTAAACCTCAGACAGGAAGACAATGAGCCCTTGCGAGCGTTCATGGAGCGATTCGCAACAGTTTCAATAAAGATTAGAGATCTAAATTCGAAGGTAGCGCTGCACTCGATGATCATGACCCTGAAGCTTGGGCCCTTCTCTAACAGCTTCTACAAGAAACCCCCAGTGAATATGGGCAAACTTCGGGCCCGAGCAGTAGGGTATATACAAATGGAAGAAGTGGCAGAATTCAGAGACTAAGTCTGAGCTGGAATGCCGAGGAAAAGCAATGACCGAGAAAAGCAAACATCAAGACGGGAGAAGAGGGCAAGGGTAGAAAGAAACACCCCGGCCCCTAAATACAGTCGCTACACCCCTACTCACCGACAGTAGGGCTCGTATCATGGAAGAAGCTTGTAGTGCGGAGTTACTGAGGCTATCGCCGAAAAGTCACTCACCTGAAGGGGCAGATCGAACGAAACACTGCCGGTATCACTTAAATTGTAGACACTCAACGGAGGAATGCTAGACCTTTCGTGATAAGACCGAGGAACTTATTCAAGTTGGACATTTGCGAAACCATGTCCAGAAAGCGACGACTCAATGGGGCCGAGATGGAGGGTGGAATAGACATAAGGGTCGCAGGGACGAATGAACAGAAGCGCAACCCGCTAAGGAGGATGGACGGCAAAACCCACCCCTCTAGGAGAGGGCAGGCACCCATTTGAGAGGGGTCATCAATACCATAGCTGGAGGATTCGCTGGGGGAGAGTCCAGTAGCTCTGCCAAGTGTCTTGGGTGGTGCGATTCGTAAATGCGGTGGGAAAACCCTTAAAGACACATCCCCTAATAACATTCACAGACGCTGATTTTAAGGGTGTAGATCCCGAGCAGGACAACTCAGTCGTTATTACGGTAGAGGTTGCCAACTTTGCCGTGCGAAAAACCCTAAACGACCGAGGAAGTTCGGATGACATTCTCTACATGGACACCTTTAACAAATTGGAAATCTCGAAGCACTTGATTCAGCCCTACTCGGAGCAGCTAGTGGGATTCGTAGGAAAGCGAGTAGATACCTGCGGGTACATCAACCTACTCACCACGTTCAGAGATGAGCATGCTTCCCAAACTATAATGATCAGATACTTATTGGTGAATGCGATACCTCCTACAACATCTTGATCAGACGGCCTGCCCTAAACCAACTTGGAGCCATTGTTTCCACACTTCATCTGGCGATGAAGTTCCCCACCGTGATTAGGCAGATGGTAACGGTCAGTGTAGACCAGAAGACGGCTCGAGAATGCTACACGAAGAGTTTGAAGGTTGGGAAGTGAGGGTTTGGGTCACGGGTTCGGCCCATTTGCTCGTTGCACCCTATGACACTGCACGAGTCGGTCGAACTCGACCCTCGGGTAGAGGAGCAGAGAGCGGAACCTACTGGGGACGTGTAAAAGCTCTAGTTGGGTGCACACCCCGATCACTACACATGGTTCAGCCTTGACTTGTTAAAGGAAGTATTGATCAAAATTACTGATGTCCTCAATAACAATGCCGACCTATTTGCATGGACAGCGGCTGACATGCCTCGGATTGATCCGAGTTTCCATTGCTACAAACTCGCTACATATCCAGAGGTGCCCCCAGTTGCCCAGTGAAAAAGGAGAATAGGTGAAGAAAGGAGACGGGTGGTAGAAAGAGAAACGACCAAGTTAGTAGAAGCGGGGTTCGTTTGGGAGGTGGAATACCCGACGTGGTTAGCCATCGTAGTGTTGGTAAAGAAGGCAAATGGAAAATGGCAGATGTGCACGGATTACACCGATCTCAACAAAGCCTGCCTTAAAGATGCCTACCCGTTGCCGAGTATTAATCAACTAGTCAACGGCGCCTCGGGATATAAGCTCCTATGTTTTCTAGACGCGTATTTCAGGTACAACCAAATACCCATGTTTTTGCCAGACGAGGAGAAAACAACCTTCATAACGGAAGGGTCGAACTATTGCTACACGGTGATGCCCTTTGGTCTGAAAAATGCAAGAGCTACCTACCAGCGCTTGATGGACAAGGTTTTTGCGGCGCAAATAGGTTGGAACCTAGAAGTGTACGTGGATGACATGGTGGTAAAATTCAAGGATACAAGCCAACATGCCGAAGACTTGGAGGAAGTGCTTAACCAAGTCAGGAGGTACAACATGAGGCTAAACTCAGAAAAGTGCGTATTCGGAGTACGAGGAGGCAAGTCCCTGGGTTTCATGTTGACCCACAAGGGAATCAAGGCTAATCCCGACAAGTGCCAGACCTTCAGTGAAATAAGGAGTCCCCAAAACGTCAAGGAAGTTCAAAGGCTAATGGGAAGACAAGCATCCCTCTCCCGCTTCTTTCCACGGGCAGCCGAGAAAGCACGCCCTTTTCTTCAGCCTTCTAAAAAAGCAGAAAGCGTTTCATTGGGACGATGAATACAAGTCAGCGTTTAAAGAATTCAAGACGTTCTTGGCAACCCCTCTTATCTTAACTCGACTTGTGCTGGGACAAGACCTGTTGATTTACCTAGCTGTATCTGATCAAGAGGTTAGTTCGGTCATAGTCCAAGAAGTTGAAGGTCAACAAGTCCCGGTATATTTCACTAGCTGCGTGTTGCAAGGAGCAGAAATCCGATATTAAGTCATCGAGAAGTTGGCCTTGGCACTGGTAGCGGCCGCCTGAAGACTCATGTCGTACTTCCAAAGCCACCAAGTGGTGGTAAAGACTGACCACCCCATCCGGCAGGTATTGAGAAAGCCAGAATCAATGGGAAGAATGATAGCATGGTCGGTAAAATTATCCGAGTTTGGCTTAGAATACGAGGTGAGGGGCCCAATCAAAGCGTAATGCCTCACCAATTTTGTAGTCGAACTCTCAACGCCAGCAGAGCCAATCTCATCACAATGGACACTGTACGTGGATGGATCTTCGAACCAACATGGGGGGTAGCTGGTGTCATCTTAGAGGGGCCTGGGGAGTTGTGTTGGAGCAGTCTTTGAAATTCAACTTTCTAGCCTCTAACAATTAGGCGAAGTATGAAGTGTTCATCGCAGGACTCAGATCGGCAGGCGAGATTGGTGCCAATAATGTCATATGCAAAAGTGACTCTCAGCTGGTGATAGGATAGGTATCTGGCGCCTTCCACATCAAGGATGCGCAACTTTTAAAATACTAGCACAAGGTTGCCCAGTTGATAGCTGGATTGGAAGAATTCAGAATAGAGCATATTTTAAGGGAGGAGAACGGAAGTGCTGATCTTTTGTCCAAACTAGCGAGCACCAAGAAGCCAAGGTAGCACCAAACAGTGATACAGGAAACCCTGAAGAAGCCAAGCATCAAGGAGATATTGAGCATCCGCATGGACGAAGGGGGATGGATGGCCCATATCCAGAAGTACCTTACGACTAGTGAGCTACCGGAAGATAAAAACGCAGTAAAAAGCATCAGGCAGAAGTGCAGCTATTATGTCATGGAGGGAGAGAACTTGTACAAAAGGGGATTTCACACCCCGCTACTCAAGTGCTTGGGCCTCGATCAAGTCAAGTGCGTCATGGACGAAATCCACCAAGGAATCTGCGGCATGCACACTGAAGGACGAACCATGGCAGCCCGCGTCATCCGGACTGGATACCACTGGCCAACCATCCGAACCGATTGCACCGAATACTTGAAGAGGTGCTAAGAATGCCAGCAATTTGGAAATGTGTCTCATGTACCCTTGGAAGAGCTCCATTCGATTCTATCACCTTGGCCCTTCGCCACATAGGGACTGGATATATTGGGACCCTTCCCTACTGCCAAGGGCCAAGTGAAGTTCCTGCTGGTAAGAGTCGAATACTTCACCAAATGAATAGAGGCCGAACCCCTAGCTCAGATAACAGCATCAAACGTACAAAAATTTGTGTGGAAAAACATTGTCTGCCGATATGGAATACCGCACTCCCTTGTGACAGACAGCGGATGACAATTCATAGATGGGTCACTTGCGGAATTTTATAGAAGGCTAGGGATTCGACACCGGACTACCTTGTTTGAACATCCACAAACTAATGGGCAAGCCGAGGCTGCAAATAAGGTAATTTTGGGGGAATTGAAGAAGCGGGTTGGAAAGGTAAAGGGAAGTTGTGTAACGCCCGGCCGCTTTCAGGATGAGTGACTGTCCCCACAAACCAACACAAGACTTTTCAGCGTGCTTTGTCCTCACTCACACACTTCCTGGGAAACGTCCCAGGAGGTCACCCATCCCTAAATCGCTCCAAGTTAAGCATGCTTAACTGTGGAGTTCTTAAGTGATAGGCTACCGAAAAGTAGATGCATCTTGTTGCTATAGGTAGCACTTATTAATTCCTTTAAGCTATCCTCAACTGTACAGTCCCATACCTACACAGCCTCTGGATCCCTCTCGTTCGGGTGTGTATTTGATTCATTCATGTACCCCTCCCACTGGAAGCCTGCCAGGAGCCGCTCATTGTCCGTGCCTCATCTCTTTTGCACCGGCGATCACTCCCCGCCCTCGTCAGCGCCCGAGATGTTACAAGTTGGGCCAAAGAACTACTCGAAATTCTTTGGGTATATCACTGCACACCCCAATCGGCGACTCATGAGATGCCGTTCAAAATAGTGTACGGGAGATATGCAATGATTCCAGTCGAGCTGGGCGAACCAGCCCTACGCCGCACTGCGTTTGATCACGCAAGGAATAGTGCAACACTGAAGATAGAGTTGGATCTGGTGGAGGAGGCAAGGGAGAAGGTGAGAATACTGGAAGAAGCTGACAAGCGAAGGGTTGCCCGTAGATGCAATAAAAAGGCAAGGCTAAAAGACTATGAGCCCAACGACCTTGTTTGGAGAAAAAAGGGGGAAGCGCTAAAAGAAAGCGGAGGAGGAAAGCTAGTTGCCAATTAGGAAGGACCGCTGTGAGTAGCAAGCGATTGGGAAACGGGGCCTATCGACTATAGCAGCTATCAGGCAAGGAGATCCCACGCACATGGAATGCCTCTCATTTGAAAATGTACTTCAGTTAATAAATGTAACTACGATGTACTCTTTTTCCTACCTCGTATTTTTGTCCTAAAATGGGTTTTTGCTGAGGAGGTTTTAACGAGGCACGTCGAGTAGAAAGTAATAAAATTATTGATTCCATTTGTTATTATTATTTCTTACCTAACCAAGCCACCGAGCTCGAAGGATTATAGGTTTTGACCCACTAAAACCGAACCGAGCCTACCCACCCAGCTCGAAGGACTTTAGGTTTTGACCCACTGAAACCGAACCGAGCCACCGAGCTCGAAGAATCTGACAGGTTTCGACCCACGGGAACTCGGCCTAGTCAGCCTGTTACACTAACAACTGCAATTAAAAACGAGTACGGAATATGTCTAAAATACGTTCAAGGAAGTAGGTAAAAAATTAAAAATAGCGCCGAATACTGAGATTGAATACGTCTTTTTCATTCACGTTAACGATTTTTCGTTCACATCAACGAATTTTTACAGGATATCCCAAGGTTTACAAAATGACCTAAGATTATAAGGAAAAGTAATACTAAACGTAGGAGTGGGGCCCAGAGCTCAAGCGGCATCAATGTTATCATCAACTTGCTCGACGCCCCCACCCCTCTAGACCTCCTCTTCCTCATGATCGGAGAGGTCAACCACGTCGACCAACACCCCCCCCCTTAACATCCTTTTCTACGTCAAATATGGAGGTGTTGGTACCAGGGTAGAAATGCAACAACTGATGAAGTGCTTTTTGAAAGCCCCCGATGTACTCCTCCATGATCGACCCCTTCGCCTCTTCCAGATCAACCTCGAGATGCTTTGCCCGACCAATTGCCTCCGCTCGACCCGATTCTGCCTTGGAAAGCTTGGCTTTAAGAAGCTCCACCTCCGCCTCCAAGGTAACCACAGACTCCTTAGCTCGGGCAGCCCAACTCATCAAAGTCTCACCATAGGCTTTAGAGTCCTTTAGCTCGGCCTCCAAAGCCTCAGCCGCTTTACTTGCCTCGGAGGCCTTAAGGAGCAGGGTCTCGTTGGCACTTGAAGCCTCTGCCAGTCCGGTCTACGCCTCATCAATCGCGGCCTTTAGCTTCTCGATCTCCACTTCTCTTAACGCCAATAGTTGAGATACAACATGTGTGCCTTCTAGCTTTGTCGCCCAAGACTAGGCGATCGCCCAAGAGCGAGCTTGGAAGACGAACAGCGCCTCCAAGCCCGCTTTTGGACCGGCCTCTTTCAGAGCATGGCGATCCACTTTAGATAGGGAGCCGGGACCCAACACTTTGGTGGGATCGAAATTCCAGCCCCATAAAGAGTGGAGACCTTCGACAGTAACATAGAAGGTTGGGTGGTCAATAGTAATTAAAGATCCCTTGGCCGGAGAAGGGGCAGTAGCGGGCCTCTGATGCTTAGATGGAGGGCTGTCCAAGTGCAGTTTCGTGGTTGGAACCTCTAAGAGGGGAGCAGGAGCTGGCGTGTGAATGGAAATTTGAGCCGCTGGGAGAATGCGTGGGCTGGGTGAAGTACTGAGGGGCGCTGCCAAAGTGGTACGTCTTTAAGGCCTTGATGCTTCAATCCCTTGGCAGTTGAAATGACTGGGCGGCCTAACGTAGCACGGGCCATGCGTAAGCCGACCAAAGGCCGTTGCGGACTGAACAGCCACCCGAGCAACAAACTACCTGGTAGCCTGTCCGAACAAACCAAGTTCTGCACAGTCATGTCAACTTCTCCACACGTGTTGAAGCTTGGGGGGCTGGTGTACTATCCGGATCCAGCCGAGCGTGCCGAACAACCTTTAGATGACCGACCAATCTCACCCCGGGCCAATATAAAACAGGAAAGTGGGAAGTCAATTTAATAAAGGAATCTGGGCAACAAATCAGGGAATGAAGACGAGGATGTCCCATGATGAAAGGTAGTGGATATTTGACATTAAAAGGGGGTCAGGTGCACATTTTTCTAACCCTAATCTCGATCCAAAACCCTAAACCCTGCATATCCTTGGGCCTCCCCTGACTTGAGCTTCGACGTGTCTTTGTAGGTGTTGGATCGAGCGCTTACCACTAGGCCAAAAGCTATAGTTGATAGGTAGGGCGCAACCCTTTCTACTTAACCGTAGTAGCCCAAGCATCACGAGTCGACTGTGACTTGACCCACCTGGGCCTCCGCCACGAGACAATTGATACCACACACCGGACAACAATCTCCCCCTCAGCAATTGCCTCGCTAGGAATCAAACTTGTGACCTTGGCTCTGATACCAATTGTTGGATCGAGTGCTTACCACTAGGCCAAAAGTTATAGCTAATAGTTAGGGCGCAACTCTTTCTACTTAACCATAGCAGCCCAAGCGCCACGAGTCGACTGTGACTTAACCCACGTAGGCCTCCGCCACGAGACAATTGATGCCACACACCATACAACAGCAAGTACCTCCACCATCGTACAGGAGGTTAGTTCATACAGCAGAAAGGAAAAGCACGGCCGTGGGAGGTAGAGCCTACGGAGGAGCAACTCTCTGGTAAGAACAATGTACTATAGTAATTAAGACGGTGGTGAGGGTTTAGGGTTTTCTATGTTAAAGGCCATTGGAGAATTTTTAGTTTGATTTCCTGATATGGCGGGAGAAATTTAAAGCATATATCCTAATTAGTTTCCAACTTGTCATGCAATCGCCATCGCTGGTATCAATATTATCTGGATATTAGTAGAATGATGAAACATATGGTCCTGATTTTCTGTATGTCCCACACCATCTTGTCAATTCATCCACGAAATAGCTTGTTGGAGAACAAGTCTCGTAAATCGTAAAATGTTGAGTTAGACATAAGTTCGGACTTATATAAGCAAAAGGATAACGATTACATACAAGACTCCAAGGTCCCAAGGCAATTTTTGACAAACTCGCAACATAGGCTAGAAGCATACTAACAAACTCTTTCGGCCTTACTATTAGACAAGGTGTAACACCTCGTTTCTCCTAATACCTGATTAAGTATTTTAATAACTAAAAGTAGGAAACTTGAGATATGTACTTAAGCCAATGTGGTTGTGTGGAGAGTCTGATTTTGGGTTTTGAGAGGAAAACAGTTGAGTTAAATCAGTTTTAGGACAAGGCGAGTGGTTGAGTGAAATTTGGGCCTCAGTAGGCCAAAAGTCCGTGTGAGAGCTCCGGGGAGCTTGGATATAAAAGGTGGAAAGGGAGGGAGTCCCTCATTCTCTCAACTCCTTTCTCTCTCTTCACTTTCTCTCTCATCTCTTCTCTCTATCTTTCTCTCTAGAATATCTGAAGTTAGCACGGGTATTAGGGGATTCCAAGTTTAGTTCTGTGCTTTGGATGTGAGGAGGATCAATCTCTTGAAGTTTTAGCTCAAGACATAAGTTTTCTCAAAGGACCAAAATTCAAGTTTGGAAGCTTTTGAGGTAAGGGAAGCTTACTATTGCTTGATTTCTTGTTTGGGATCATTGATGTGTTGATTTCTTGCCTTGGAATGGATTGATTTTGGTGGAAATCTTGAGTATGGAAACTTTGATACAAAAAGGGTTTCAAAAAGGGATTTTGAGATTTGAGGTTGTTTATGGCTAAAATTGTCGTATAATTGGTTAGAAATGCATTAAAAGTGGTTAGAATTGATTTGGAATGAGTATATAGCAATTAAAAGCCAAGGAATGGAAGAATTTCACCCATATACCATGTTCGCAACGCAGGCGATGTCGGGCAACGGCCCTTTTTCGCTGGGCGAGGTTCTTCCCGAGCCCAAAAAATGGCTCCTAGAAGAATGTCGCCGAGCGACGTTTTTGTCCCGCTGGGCGCCAATTGACCCGAGGCAAAAATAATGGGTTTCGGGCAATATGTCGCCGGGCGGCAATGAAGTTCTGCTGGGTGGGATGCTGCTAAAAAAATATATATGTGATTTTGTTATTTTAGTAGAGTGAGACTTGAATCCAAGTAAGAATATGAAAGGTAATTGATTGCCTTGGATTTGATGTGTAGGGATAATCCTTTGAAATATTAGAAAAATCTTTAGATTTAAAAGAAATTTAAATTTTTATGGTATGCTTGATTTTGAGGATATTTATGTTGTTATAAATTAGTGCTTGTGAGTGATGTTATTGGTAGCTTGTGATGTTGTTGACGGTGTTATAGTGTTATTGTGTTGTTATAATGTTGTGGTTTTGTGTGATGACTTCATTGACACATATAATTATTGAATGTACATTTCAAGATAATAAAATGTTCACATGGTTTTTTAAAGTGGTTCTTGGTTTTCTTCTTTATTGCTGTGGAGTTATTTTGATAAATGATTGGAAAGAGGTAATCGGGTGGAAGGTTGCCTAAGTAGGGACCTCCACTAGTTGTAGAATGTTATGATAATGAAATATATTACCTGTTGACCATGCAAGAGGCTAGATTGGGCCTGCATGGAGTTGATAGTGACAGTTGGACCACAGGTGGTGCTGAATAGGCCACGTGGTGATATATTGATATATATATATATATATATATATATATATATATATATATATATATATATATATATATATGATTTGATAATTGTTGTGATTGAGCTGTTATCGTAGATTATGCATACATGCATATGTGTGGGCTAAGGTTGTGTGGGCCTCAAGCCGTGATGTGGGTAGGCATGTGTAGTGGAAAGGTGACTAGAGTTGGAACTCAGATGGGCCCGTATGGTGACTAGAGTAGGAACTCAGATGGGCCTGGATGGTGACCAGAGTAAGAACTCAGATGGGCCTCCACCCTAGTGCCTACGCCTATGTGGTTGATTTGTTGTGGTTGTGTTGATGTTGTATTGAAAGACATGCATTTATGTATATGTTGACAACTGAGGTAGCTGACGATGAACCTCATGTTGTTGTGTGGGTACTAAGGTAGCTGATGATGGACCTCAGGCTATTGTGTTTGTGGATTTGGATATGTAGAGGTTGAAAGTATGATGCATTAGTATTGTGATTGATATCACTAAGTGGGAATGTGACTATATATCATGAAATTTTATTTGAATTTTTATATATGTAAATGAGGTTTTTTGTCTATAACTAATGATGTCTTTAGTGGTAATGGTTGTGTTGTCGTTGTTGTTATGATTACTTGGTAATTGTGGGTGTGGTCGTGATGTGTGTTGGTAGCGAAGGTAGCATTGTTGTTTTGGTTGTTTATTGTCGTGGCTGCTATTATGGTTGGAGTGGTGATAGAGGTGTGGATAATGCCTTGTTGAAGTTGTTGCTATTTTCTATTTGATTATTGATATGGGATGAAGGAAATTTTCTATTACTTTACTTTTAAAATATATGTTTTATTATTTCAAGTAAGCTTACCCTTGCATTGTTTGCACGTGTGGTTCGTGCTTGTTATGATCATATCGTTTGGCGTGGGAGCAGAAAGAGAGGTGTCTGCAGATCCAGCTTCTCGAAGTTGATGGATGAGGTCTCAAATAAAGACTTTTGGAGACCTTTTTGGGTGGAGCTCTTTTGGAAGCTCCTTCCTTTTGTTTTGGTTTTGATGTAAAATTGTTATATAGTTGACCAGCTATAGGAAGTTATGTTATTGTATGTAATTTGGATCATACATGATACCTTTGGATTTGTATAAATTTTATAGTTATGAATTGGGATATAATCAGATTATGTTACTGTCTAAACTTATGATTAAATGATGAGGAATGTGAGTAGTACTGTAGCGGCAGAGGGTCGTTACATAAGGACCCACACGCAAATTCTAACATAGTGATGTTGTTTAAAACAAGTATCAATCAAATGGTTATTCCGTCACTTTTATCAACAATGTTGTCAAAGGAAAAAATGAGCGCTCTTGTCAGCATAGGTTCCTCCAATTTCTACTTCTCACCCTTGCAGTGGCAGCTTGAAGGTCAAAATAATTAAGATTATAATATATAAATTAAATGTAATAATTTTAATAATATTATTTTGTATGATGCTTTTGAAGATTTAATAATATTATTTAAATATTAATTAATTTTAATTAATTATTTTTTATGATATTAAAACTCTCACTTTTTGTCTCTGCATTTTATAAGGGTTAAATTATTAAGTAGTTTTCTAATTTATTTAAAAAATTTTAAATAGGTCCTTAATTTTTTTTTAATTGGGTTCTTGGCCATATAATGTTTTTATTCAAGTCTCTAGAATTTTTAAAATTGTCATAAATTGTCTTTTTTTTTTTAAACTTTCAAGCCACCCAAAACTAATTCTAAGGACATACTTTTTTAATTTAGGGACCCCATTAAAAAAATAGTTTAGGGATCTATTTAAAAATTCTCAAATGGTTGTTCAAAGACATACTTAATAATTTGACATTTTATAAATACTCAAACTTACAAAATGTGGGGACAAAAAGTGAACGAAAAGTCAAAGATAAAAATCAAAGATTGACAATATTACAAGTATTTAAAACACCATAAACCCTAAAATATATTTTCTATTTTATTAATAACACTTCACGGGTTATTTGGTGCAACTTTTATGCCCTTGTCTGCTATTGAATAAAAAAATGGAAAATTTATCTATAATTTTTTTGTGATTTTTTTTTTAAGAAACATTAAGTTTTGTCCTTTTATACAAAACAAAATCCATATGAGAATACAAAAAACAAAATTCTATGAATTTTTTAACAAATTTAAAGAAATAATCATATTTTGTCAAGATTATAGCAAACTTTGCTCGCAGAAAAAATTTGTAGAAAAAATAACAAAACATATGAAATTAATAGAAAATTTCTGCATAAAAGTCCATAAGAAAAATTTGTAGGTTCAAGTCATATTATATAAGTTTTTCTATACCAGAATGAAGATATAAAAGTCATAAAAAATGTTGGTTTTAAAATGTAAAAAAATAGTTTTTATATTACAAAATGATAATTAATTAATGAAATAGGTAATGTATAGAAGTTGTTATCAAATTAGTTATCAGACTGATGTTATAAGAAACAAACTTAAAATGCAATATTAAAAGAAAATTATCTATAAAAATAATAATAATAAAATGATTAAAGATTACTTTTTTATGTTCTTTCAATGACTAAACATTTACAAAACAAAATTCTCTATACTCTTTTAATGACTTAAATTTATTAGTAATTGAGGAATAAATAATTTTAAATAATATTTGAGAATATTATAAAAATATTATTAATATTTTATAAAAATATAAATATATTTTAATAATTATATCTATATCTATATCTATATATCTATATATCTATATTTATTTTTTTATCTTTTTGGGGGAAGGGGGGATGACCCACTTTGTTCCTTCTAAGCTCCGCTAGTGGACCCTTTTCCTGTCCAAAGATGATTTTGAAATTCAAACATACGTCAAAGTAGCTAACGTTAATCTCGGGATCAAATCAGCTGACGTTAATCTCCAGGTTAAGTAGTCCCATGTCCATCGAGAAGCGAACCAGGTGGCAGATCAACTCGCAAAATTCAACTTATCGTTACCGGTTGTACAACGTTCCTTCCATTTTATACGTGATTTGATCAGTCCTCCTTTATTGCCTGATTTCGCTAACGTATAGTTTCCTCCTGGATTCTAGTTTTTAATAAAGTATAGTCTCCTTCTTTTAACAAAACAATAAAAATAAGAAAGCTTAATTGTAATTTTGGTCTCCCAGATATCATATTTGTGCAATTTTGGTCTCCTAGGTTTAAAATGTGATAATTGGGTCCCTCAAGTATTATCTATATTAAAATCAAGTCTTTCCGTCAATACTCTGTCAAAATTTTAATGGCGTAGATGACGTGTCACATTGAGGAAGTGACACGTCATCTACACCGTTAAAATTTTGACAGAGCACTGACGGAATGATTTGATTTTAACATGGATAATATTTGGGAGACCCAATTGTCACATTTTAAACCAGGAGGACCAAAATCGCACAAATACGATAACTGGGGGACTAAAATTGCAATTAAGCCTTAGTATAAAAATTCAAAGAGTGCTTTTTAGGGATGGCAATGGATATCTGTCTTCATACTTGTATTTAAATTTTAAAAATAAATATATCTATATCTACACCCCGTTACCCTTATTTTGCGTAAGTGCTGGTAAAAAATTCTGAAAAGCTTTAAACGAAATTTATATTCAAAATTAATTTAATATAATTTATCAATTCTTGTTTATTTTTTTATTAATTGCGAAATTATTAATCAAAGTTTTATGATTTAGTTTTTTGACATTTTACTATCAATATATTAAAAAAAACAAATACATTCTTTCTAAAGTTTAACATAGTTAATATCAAATAAAATTTAAATAATTTAAATTTAAAAAATTATGTTCAGAAACAACAATAATTATAAATATTATCAATAATATTTTAAAAGCAATGCACACATTTGAAAAAAAAATACTTTTGATATAATTTAATATTTTTAGTAGAGTATGAATTATTTTTAGAATTTAATTTATATATAATGCTAGTGAAAACTTTTTTCCACATATGTCTAATAAAATTTAATTATATTATTACATCATCTTATTCATCAATGCGGCGATATGGTGAATTCCTATTAAATATATACATAAAAATGTTTTACACTAATACTACATATAAATTAAATTCTTATTTTTGTTTGTACTTCATTATTTCTTACAATATCTTTTTTTTATTAAAATAAATTAAGATCTTTAATATTATGATAAGATAAAATAGGCTATGCACTAATAGTGTAAAGTCGTTTTACATTGTTATCTAATCACAAATTACCATGTATGGTAAGTTTATTGATTTTTACAATAATTACCTTAAAAGTCATAACAACGATGATTTGTGATTGGTTGACAGTATAAAACTTTTTACACCAACAATGCATAACCATTAAATTCTTATGATAATCACTAAAATTTATCTTTTTAATATATATATATATATGCATGGGACAGGGTGAGTACTATAATACCCATACTTGCACTCAATCCCATTAAATTTTGCAAGTAAATACCCACCCCCGCCTCAATCTCCATTAAGCGGGTATTTATCCTACTCACTATAGATATTTTTTGCAAGTATCCATAGAGTATGAATACAATTGCCATCCGTTGCTATCAAGGAAAAAAAAAACTCTCTCTTTGTCACCAAAGGTTTCTCCAAATTGTTTTTTCCACCCTTGTGTTGTAGCTAGTCAATTAACTTTGTCATGTACGTAGATGACTTTGAAATTAAAATATACGTCAAAATACCTAACATTAATCTCAGTATCAATTGGCCATTCCGTCATTTTCACCGAAAAGAGTCTTATTAAGAAAAAAGCAAAAAAAAGCGCTCTTTGTCCGATCTCCAATTTCCAAATTTCCACCCTTGTAGTCAATGCATGCATATAGACGACTTTGAAATTAAAAGATATCAATTATCAATTTTAATATTAATATAAAAGAAAGTTTTGTCACGTCACGTAAAAAAAATGTATTTTTTATTTTATATTTTTTCACCGAAATGTATTTAAAATTTTTATTTTATTTTTTAATTCATAAAAATTAATAATTATAGTAATTAAGGGATGTATATACATTTGATTTTTAGTTAAAATATGTTAACAAGCTACACTATTGGTGTATTTTAAGATAATCTTAATTATAAATAATTTGGATCCTCTATAGTCTCTCCAGCAAAGTTTCTCTCCATCCCAAATCTCAACCATCCATCACATTCTCTTTTCTCTTTAGTTACTGTGTTCAATGGTTGAGATCTTGGCTGGACGATGGCAGGATAGAAATCAGCTGGAGAGGATCTGTGTTTAATTATAAATTGTTAACATACTCTAACTAAAAAACAAGTGGATGTACATTGGCAAACTCACAAGTATTTACTAACATACACCTACTTGTTTTTAGTTGAAGTACGTTAATAAGCTACATCGTATGTGTTTTTCAGGATAATCCTTAGTTATAACTTACGAACTTGATCACTCCAACTAAAAATCAGGTAGATGTATGTTAACATATATATATATATATATATATATATATATATATATATATATATATATATGTTCTTTAACCGTGATATCTTTTTCTTTGCTAATTTTATTAAAAGATTTTATCTTTTCATTTTTTTATTTTATTTGTCCCTTCTCTCTAAGGTAGGCTTTGATTTCTATTTATTATTCTTTTAATATTTTTATATTATTTTCTAAGGCTTAAATATATTTTTAGTCCCTATAAAATAAGCAAGTTTTGATTTTAGTCCTTGTAATTTTTTTCCCATCCATTTGAAATTTGAAATCATCAATTTTTAGTCCTTATAAAATGAGCGAATTTTGGTTTGGGTCCCTCTAAAATATTTTTCTTTGATTTCATCCCTCCAAAATTTGAAATTACTATTTTTTGTCCTATAAAATCTTTAGAAAATTTTTTAGAGGTATTACATGATGAAATGGTACTATACAAACTAGTGGTTGTCACCTAAAATGGTTATTTGATCTTTTGTTGAACACATAAGTAGCTAGTTAAGTGGCGTATAGTATCTTATAAGTCTATAACATTTTTTGAAATGTTGCTTCATATACCGTTCTAGCTTTTCAACTCTTAGCTAAAAATAGATTTGTTTTCTCATTTTTATCTCTGATTTTTTTTTTCATAATTCCCCATTTATTTGTTTATTTTCAAAATCCTAATTCTCATATTTGACACTTCTAGTGCTTCTTTCATCATTGTCTCTTAGGGTCTGGGTGGATCAACTTCTATAACATAAGTACTTATACGAAAGGAAAATAAAAAAATAAAAAAAATAAGTTTTTCCGTAAGATAAAATTAGTTTATGCACAAGTTAAAAATAAGTTTTTAGAAAAATTAATATAAAAGAACTTTTACAAATTAGCTTATGTATAAGCTAATTTTAACTTTTGAAAGACTTATTTCGACCTTATAAATATTTGTAGCAGATTGTATACCTTTCCATTATCAACACATCTTCTTACGTGATCATGGATGCCTCTCCCTCGAGTATTAAATTCCTTTTACTTTGCTTACTATGTACAATCATGTTTAACTTTGTCATGTGCAGTTTTAAGATTCATTGCAATGAGAAGGACATGAACATACTCCTACACTTCAAACAAGGAGTCATAGATCCTTCAGGCGTGCTCTCCTCATGGCTCCCAAAACTAGATTGTTGTCAATGGACTGGAGTCAAGTGTGACAACATAACAGGTAGAATTACAGAGCTTAATCTCCCCTGTTATACAAATCATCCTAAAGTTATTGCTTATGGAGAGAAGGACGACAAATCACACTGCCTAACAGGTAAATTCAGCCTGACTTTGCTGGAATTTGAATTTTTGAGCTACTTGAATTTGAGCAACAATGACTTCAAGTCTATCCAATATAATTCAATGGGTAGCCAGAAATGTGATGACTTATCAAGAGGTAACCTTCCCCATATGTGTGGAAACTCCACCAACCTCCATTATCTTGATTTATCATATAATTATGATCTTTTTGTCGATGACCTCCATTGGATTTCACGTCTTTCCTCATTGCAATATCTTAACCTTGGTGGTGTTCTTCTTCACAAGGAAATTGATTGGCTTCAATCAGTTACCATGCTCCCTTCACTTTTAGAGTTACACTTGGAAAGTTGTCAACTTGAAAAGATCTATCCATTTCTTCACTATGCTAATTTTACTTCACTTCAAGTTCTAAATCTCGCTGATAACGATGTTGTATCTGATGAGTTGCCTAGTTGGTTATTCAATCTTAGTTGTGACATCTCTCATATTGACCTTAGCAAAAATCAGATACATAGCCAACTACCCAAAACATTGCCAAATCTTAGAAGTATTATGTCGTTGGTTTTATCTCATAATTATCTCAAAGGACCCATTCCAAATTGGTTAGGACAACTTGAACAACTACAAGAACTTGATCTTTCTCATAATTATTTATCTGGTGCAATCCCCGCAAGTTTGGGAAATTTATCATCTTTGATTAATTTGATACTCGAGTCAAATAACTTGAACGGAAATCTTCCAGACAATCTCGGGCAACTCTTCAACTTGAAGACCCTTCTAGTTGCAGAAAATTCCTTGACTGGAATTGTGTCTGAAAGAAATTTACTTTCTTGTTCAAATTTAAAGGACTTTTCCATGAGTTCGCCAGCCCTGATCTTTGATTTTGATCCTAAATGGATCCCTCCTTTTCAACTTTTAAGTATTTATTTGGGTTATGTGACAGACAAACTTCCTGCATGGCTATTCACACAGAGTTCTCTAAAAGTTCTTCGGATTGTAGACTCAACTGCTTCATTTGAACCTCTTGACAAGTTTTGGAACTTTGCTACTCAACTTGAATATTTATTTTTGGTAAACAACACGATCAATGGGGACATATCGAATGTGTTGCTAAGCTCGAAAGTTGTTGTGTTACCCTCCAATAATTTAAGAGGTGGCATGCCTCGTCTATCACCAGAAGTGAGTGTTTTATGTTTACATAATAACTCTTTGTCTGGATCCATTTCTCCTCTCTTGTGTCACAATATGACAGATAAAAGCAATTTAGTGCACTTCAGCATGGGTCACAATCATTTATCCGGAGAACTCACAGATTGCTGGAATAATTGGAAATCGTTGGTTCTTATTGGTTTAGAATACAACAACCTAACAGGAAGGATTCCTCACTCCATGGGCTCCTTGCCTAACCTTCGTGTTTTATATTTGGAAAACAATAATTTCTTCGGAGAGGTACCCTTTTCACTAAAAAACTGCAAGAATCTTTGGATACTTGATCTAGGTCACAATAATCTTTCTGGAGTGATACCAAGCTGGTTGGGAGAAAGTGTTAAAGGTCTTCAATTGAGATCCAATCAATTCAGTGGCAATATTCCCACACAGCTATGCCACCTGCGTTCCTTAATGGTGATGGATTTTGCAAGCAATAGATTATCAGGATCAATACCCAATTGCATACATAACATCACAGCCATGCTTTCTAATTATGCTTCCACTCGTAAAGTCGGCTATATCATTCATCTACCAGGTGTCTTGGTACCGCCCGTTCCATGTAGCATTACGATTCTTATAAAAGGCAATGAGCTAGCATATGCAAATGTGATGAATGTGATTGATCTCTCAAGTAACAGCTTGTCTGGAAGTGTGCCTTTAGAGATATATATGCTAACTGGATTACAGTCCTTGAATTTGTCCCATAATCAATTAATGGGAACCATACCTGAAGAGATTGGCAACTTGGAACCATTGGAGTCCTTTGATCTCTCAAGAAATCATTTCTCGGGAGAAATTCCCGAGTCCATGTCTGCCTTGCATTATCTTGCAGTGTTGAATCTGTCATTCAACAATTTTATGGGCAAAATCCCATCAGGGACCCAGCTTGGTTCTACAAACCTTAGCTATATCGGCAATCCTGAACTCTGTGGACCTCCACTCACAAAGATATGCCCACAAGATGTAAAATCCGACGATACAAAACCCTTGGGAGAGGAAGATGATGATGGTGATAAATCTGAAGTATATTCGTGGTTCTGCATGGGCCTGGGAATTGGATTTGCCGTTGGATTCTGGGCAGTTTTGGGCGCCATTTTGTTCAATAGGAGATGCAGGCATGCTTATTTTAGATTTCTCCACCGAATGTATGACTTTGTGATCCAAAAGATGGACCCATCAATTGAAATCTAAGAAATTGGGGTGTCAGTGGTACGTAAAGGATTTATTTTTTTGAGATATAAATTGAGTCAAATATATATACATCTTTTGTTTAAAATAAATATACTATTCACTCTCTGAAAAGTAAGTATTTTTTTCTCTCTTTGATCCAACAGGCGTACGTGTACGCGTGTGCACAAATGGGTGTATATAAATATACCCACATAAATGCGTGTACAGACACATATATAATAACTCTAGTTACGTTGTACACTGCAGGTTCTTGATGTCCATGCTTCTACAAGTTGCTTCATACAGACGTTTTGAAAGAGCACACAAGATTCATGTTTTATTCAGAGTATAGAAATAAAAATTATGACTCGTACGTTCAAGTTTTTATGAAGTTACGTAACCTATTGTAAACGCTTCTATTGCTCTATGGGATTTGTGTTCTGTGAACAGTTTGTAATGTTATTTTTGTAATACTATGAAGAATTTTGAAGATGGTTTTAGGATATATAAAAAGAAGTTGGAAATGGTCCTTATCTATTAACTTCCTTTAATCCTTTCCCTTTTTCACTTGGAATGTGTAACATGATTGTTTAACAATATCCTTAAGAGATTAGTAGACTAAATTAAACATTTTGTACATTAAAGATTTGAATCCTCCTTCGAAAATTTGAAGTGAAATAAATGCAAATTCTTCATAAATACATTTTGAGCTCAGACCTTCCCTACCTTAAATTAAACATAATTTGTTAGCCCAAAATTCTATGTGCGAAAGAAAACTTTAACCTTAAATTAATGTGATAATTCATTATTCGGTTAAAACTACTATTTAACTAAATATATGACCAATTACCAGCAGGGTGTAAACAAGTCGAGCTAAGCTAAATATTTGAAATTTAGGCTTGACTTGTGAAAAAAAATGGGTTACTTAAGCTTGACTCATTAATTTATTTAAATGAGTCTAACTAAAAGCTTCGTCTTCGTTTTAAAAAAATAAATCTTGAGCTTGACTTTGTTTATCTTGTTTATAAATTAATTATTTTTTCTTTAATGAAAATTTTTCTTAAATTATTTTTTTAGCTTTATTAATTTATTATTTAATAAACATTTTAATACTATATGATAATCTACAAATAGAAATATGTACTTAGCATGTGATATGTGGAATTCAAACATTCAAGATTATTACATTTCATAATCAAGTAAATAAAAAAGTCATAACATCTTGACTACTACAAAAAAGAAACTTTAAAAATATTTTTAACTCTCTTAATAAAGTTCTATGTATTTCTAGAATGAAAATATAAATAACACGTGTTAGTAAAATCTTCATCATTAGTTTAAATAAATGACCTATTAATGTTGAGCTTGTAAGGCTTAAGCATGACCCATTTAAATAATTAAACTCAATCTCAAGCTTGAGTTTATTTATTTAATTAAACAAACGAGCTTGATTGAACATTTAACAAGCCAAGCTTGAACAATTCATGAATAGCTTGGCTCATTTACACCTCTAGTCACTAGTCTTATTATTTTTTTTTTCTTTTAATGGATTTGAATCCTTTAGAAATTTTGAAAGTTGAAGGTGTGAAAAAAAATTTTAATGATTAATTTATAAATATTTCATTATACTTATTTGAATTGAAAAAAAAATAGAGTATTAATTACAATAATTACAAAAAATAAAAAAAATCATTTGGCTGGATAATGGTGTGTTACATTTCATACTATCTTTTGCTTGATTTTCATTGTTAGTTTGCATGCATTCTCTAGGGGTTTAGGCTTGGTTTCATGCATAATTTCATAGTTTTTTTTTCTTCTTTTATGACTTTGTTACACTTTTTGGTGTGTCTTTGGTTGAGGACCAAGTTTGAAGAGTTGAAAGCCTTGTGGGAAAATCTTGAAGACCTTTGGAGGCATAGACTTCTTCATAGAGGAGTGAGGAAGCTAACTTAGCTTGGAAATCTTGAAGAAGAAGTGAAGAAAATATTAGCCACAAGGTTGTGGGAAGACCCCATAGCAATGTGGGTGCATCTAACCCCCTATTTTGCTTTTGGTGAACTTGCCACAATAGTGTAGGCATGGCCACACCCATATGGGCGAACTCCTAATGGGTCTAGCCACATTAGTGTGGGTGTGTTTACTTTTCTGTTTGTGAATTTTTAAATTTTGTTTTTAATTGGGCTTGGACCCATGGTTTGTTTTAGTTTTAAAAACACCCTCGATCTTAGGAGAGATTAGCCATTTTGAACTTGACTCTCTTGAGATAGATTAGGGTCGAGGATTATCTTCTGTTCAAATTTTTCAGTTTGTCCTTCTCTTTTTGGTATTTCTCTTTGGATTTTCTCATGACTATGTGTGAGTAGAACCCTATTTTCTAGGATTGGGGCTTAGCCCTAGACAATTAGTGATGTTAATTAATTTATATTGTTGTTCACTTGGTATCTCCTCTTGATTTCTCCTTTGTCGAATTTTTCTATGTGAAGCGTCTTTCTTGTGTTTTTTATAATCACATATTCTTAGGGAAGAACTAAAAGGTGAACCTAGTTATTCAAAATATGGAGGAGGAAATTAGGTCTAAATCACAAAAGTAGGTTGAACCTTCGAGGAGCAATTGAATTAACAGAGAACCTAATGGGCTTAATTGAACATAGCTACCACGAAAGTAGTGGTCAATTCAATTAGGTACATCTTCGTATCTTGAAAGAGAACAAATATTTCATTAGATTAATTCACCTTCAAAGAGAACCAACTAGAACATTAAGATAAAGAGATTAGGTCAATAAGAAATCTTGATGTGAATCCCCAATCCTAAAAGTCTCTCTATTATTGAATTTTTCTGTATTTAAATTGATTGCACAGCTTTAATTCCAATTTACGTTCCTTTTCTTCTAAAAATCTAAATTCCCCCTTTTTAAAATTAAATTCTTTCAAGTTCAGTTTTTATTAGACTTTTATAATAATCACTAATCAAACACATAGTCCCTATGGAAAAACGATAATTATTACTCAATGACAACATATGCTTGGACGATCATATTAGATAAAAAAGGTTAATTTAATTTAATATAATAGTTTATAAAACATGTATTCAAAAGTAAGGAAAACATGTTATTGCATGAATTGGAAAACATAGATAGTTATCCTAATTTGAAGAATGAAAATTTAAATTTATAATATATATATTTTATAGTAAGTGCACTAAAAAATAGTGAAAATGCAAGACAAATTGGTTAAACTTAGAGCTATGTTCACATGCGATTCATATACAACAACAAATTAAATGTATATTAGTGTCGACCAAAAGTTGACGCTAATCATGAAAAAATCAATGCTAATGGCTCTTTTAGCATTAGTTAAGTGTTGGCTAAGCAAACGTGAAGAACTCTTTCATTGACTAAGCAAATGCGAAGGTTCATCATAAACCATCCATGACAAATCCTAGAACCTTTGTGTTTGAAAATAGTAAACGAAAACAAGTGAAGTAACACAACAAAGTGAATGCAGTCATCAGATTCAAATCCACCATCGGCAACATCGTTAACCTTTCTACATAAAGCATAAATTAGCATCTCTTTCTCTTTACCACATTCAGATACCAAAACATACAAAATCCAAAAAGAATTAAAAATGAAGGATCAAACTCCAGCTACAATAGATAAACCAAACCTATAGGCCAAAACATCATAAAATAGATAAGTAACCTCTTTTTCTCACTCTTCGTCTTTTTAGTCCTAATCTTCACCATCTTAGCCATAACCTACAACCCAGAACCTCCCCTTTCTTCGTCCTCAAAACTAAAGAAGACCTCGCCCTTGCAATGTAGGACCTTCCCCTTCCTCTATTGTCACCGAAGCTGTCATTAAGAAAATTGAAGAGTGAATTGCCAATTCCACAACACCCTTTCCCTTTACCTCCAACTTCAACAAAACCCTAAATTGATTTAACCCTTAGGTCTTTGTCACTGTCTACAGGTTCATTACAAATTAAAAATAATAATTTTTTCAGGTGACGCTAGGGTTTGTTCAAGGTGAGGGCTTTTCAAAATTTCTTGATGGGAAATATAAAGAGAAGAATGGGGAACATTTTAATCAGTTTATTTTGCGGAAAGGTAGCCTAGAACGGTTGCAATTGACATGAGTGTATGCTAGGGGTTGAGAGAAGAAAAGGTTATTAAGTGTGTAAATTAAAAAACAGAGTCGGCCTAGCCAATACTCATATAAAAAATATTTTTCTTACAAAAAAATATTAACTAGTGTCAGTCATGACTAACATAAGTTCAAAAAGACAAAAAACATAAATAACCTTAATGAAAATCATTTTAGTGTCAGCTTAGCCAACACTAATTATGTCAATGTTTTTGCCGACACTACTATCTCATAGCTAAACTGTGCTTTTCTTGTAGTGAGAAACAACTGTTATATATATTCAGTCACTACTATAGAGAGGACTTTTTACATAGGTTAAAAATGACTTTTACATCGATTGTACGTTCATTAGACATTCAGGGAATATAGAGTGTGGCAACTTTTTACATCAAATATTGAATCAAAAACACTTTTTACATTGATTATGGTTATAATGGATGTAGAAAATGCACACCTATTAGTTTCACAAAATGTCCATTTGAGATTCCTAGCATCCAAAAGAATACTTGGAGGAAGCAGCAAAGCAATAACAAGCTGATCACCATGGAAACAACATGGGTGCTGAATTGAAAATAAAAATCAAATTCAAACCCTTGTCAAAGAATTAAATCCCCCCCCCCCCCCCCCCCCCCCCAAGATTCCATCACCACAAGTAAAAAAGTCAGATGGAAGGACATTGAGGCAAACCAAATTGCAAAATAAACACCAATCAAAACATCAATATAAGATTCAGAGAATAAAAACAAAAGCAAACTCGCACAAGTTGAACATCCTCGCAAGCCTCTCACAGTACAACACAGGGCTCAAAAAGTCGTCGTCGTTATTCACTTTGTGGGCTTCATCGTGGCGCATGCCATTGTTCGTGACGTATGTCGGGGAGTGAGCATGACGTTAAGGGGTTTGAACATCGAGGGTCGAGGTTGCATTTAGTGGCAACGAGAGTGGGGTTTGGTGGCAATAGTTAGGGGGCACATGTTCCTTGTTAACAATTGGGGTTCGCGGTTTAGATGGGAAAGAAGAAGAATAGTTGGGGAAGAAAATGATGTACCTAGGTTTGTTGGCAACGTGTCATTGTCATCATGTCATCAGCGATTTGTCGAGAGCAGAGGCACAGTAATTTGTTGAGAGCAAAGGCGCGATGCAAAGAAGGGAATCAAAGAAGAAGAACATTAGGGTTTGTCGCATTGCAGAGTGACTTTTAAAAGCTCTTTTAGGTCGGTTATAATTATAATTGGTGAAAAAAAGACTTTTTACAATAGTTATAATTTCAACTGATGTAAAAAAGACTTTTTATATTAATTATAATTTTAACCAATGTAAAAAGCCTTTTCTAGATCGGTTAAATTGAAATCGAGCTATAAAAGTTTCACTTAATTACAAAAAATGTCACTGCATTTTTTTTATATCGGTTGTTAAACAATCAATCTAGAAACTTGTTATAAAATCCATTTTTGCACTAGTGAGTAAAGAAATATTGTGGAGAAAAGGTTACACTTCACTCAAATTTCAAATTCTAAATATACTCAAATACCTCAATATTTTCTCACTAGTGTATACATTCAATTCTTACAATAAAAGAGGGAGAGAGAGAAGATACAACGAGATCCTTATTCCCCTATGAGAGATGAAGCTCACAGTGTGATGTTACAAAATGATATTATATCTTACAAATGAAGGAAATTCGAATTTATAGGCTTTAGTTTCCTATGCTCACCTAGTTGTGATATGAAAATACTCATGTTATATTTATCATAGCGTAAAAATGTATGACAGTAATCTTAAATTGAAATTCTATTAGACTATCTTGTTGTTTGCTACGTAAAAGGCCATTGGAGAATTTCCAGTTTAATTTCCTGGTTCAGCAAGGACCAAGGACGGCTGTTTAATGACTATTCATCATAAAATGTTCGTAGGCAACGAGAACTGTCATTCCAAAAGCAAAATGCTTGCCTCATCATGGCAGAGTTAACTATCATGGCCATTGACAATGTAAGTCAACTATTCATTGAAAGAAGAGAATAAACATTTTTTATTTAACAGTATCACGACTGACATAGTCATAGACAATGTGAGTCAATCAGTTTTCTTTTGCAATACTTTCGTTTTTAGGAATGGCATTTCAATGGGCTTTGCACACATATGTTTTAAGCTTTGATGCAGTAACTTGAATACTGCATATATAGTCTCTTCCAAATTTCTGCTGGTATGGTGTGAGAAATCTGAGGCATTATATCCTGATCAATCATGCAATGCCAATGCAGGTGTGGATATTATCTGAATATATGTAGAATGATGAAACATGGTTCTGATTTTCTATACGCCCCCCACCATCTTGTCAATTCATCCACGAAATAGCTTGCTGGAGAAAGACCTATGTTGAACATAAGAGGTATATTAGCCCATGGCACTTTTGGACAAACAGGCAACTCAAGTTAAACCTGCTTACGCACTTTCCCTCACTCTTAGCACACAAATTCTAATATAGATAATTTTGTTTATTAATCTCAGTATCAAATGTCTATTTCAAGAATGTTACCAAGAAAAAAAGCCAAAGGATTCTCCACTTTCTACTTTCCACCCTTGTAGTCATTAGCTTTGTCATGCATATGTATAGACGAGTTTGAAAATAAAATATACATCAAAATATCTTATTAATCTTAATACTAACATTACGTTGATTCGAGTGGAATGGACTTGAATTTTTTAAGTAAGATCTCGAACTCGAGATTTGTAGATAAAAAAATATTGTTGGAAGAAAAAATCCTACTAAAAGTGGTTAGTCAAATTTCTTGACAAAAATAAGTTACCAGTAAAGCCAATAAATACTCTACATCTATAACATAGTTAAAACAAAAAAAAAGTACCAAATGGTCATTCCATCAAGTCCAAAGAAAAGAGAGCGTTCTTTGTCACCACCGATTTCTCCGATCCTTGTAGTCAGCTTTGTCATGCATATAGACGGCTTTGAAACTAAAAGATAAACTTTCTAATAATCATGTAGGAGTTATTCCCTGTCAAAAGTCGTCGGTTGGGTACAACTAAAAATGTTATATATCACTTTCTTGAATATTGAAAGTCATGGGTTTGTTTGACAAATAATGGATGAGGATTCTCTACGTCAAAAGAGAATAAAACTTGAATGTTAACTTTTGATTTTATTTTTCAATTTTTATAAAATTAATAAAATATACAAAAAATTTAGCCACTAGATCATACTGCAAGATTGACAGTGTCAAAACTGACTGCAGGCCAACCAGGTCCACAAATAATCACGTAAGAGTTATTTCCCGTGAATTTTCTCTTAGACTATATTTGATATAACTAGTTCAAAATTTAACTGATAGTTGAAAAGTTAATTAAAAGTTGAAAAGTTATTAAGCAGGTAGGTCATGCTATAAGATTATGTTTGAATAAACTTCCTTATAAAAATTTATAGAAAAAGAAAATAAAAAGGTAAAATGAATTAAGCTCGCTTCTCACAAAAGCTAAAATTAATTTATGCACTTAACTTTTTTAAAAGCTCTTTTGATTTAACTTCTCCAAAAACTAAGGTGCATAAATTGATTTTGATTTCCAATACATTTTACCTTTTTTTTCTTCTTTTATAAATTTTATGGAGAAAGTTTATCTAAACAGGGCTTAAGTCTAAATAAGTGTAAAATAAGGTTTCACAAACACACTCTAAATAGAAATCATTTACTGTATAAATAAATTTTAAATTTTTCTTTCCCCTAAAATTTGCATAATTCAACTACTTGAAGTTCTTTGTAACATTATTCCACGATCATAAAAATATGTACCCAATTCATTTAGCAATCACAAATTAAAGAATTAATTATCTATTTTTATCCCTTAATCTTAGACGAATTCCTAAATATAATTACTTAACCAAAACAATATATAATTACTTAACTAATTTTTTTCTATTATTGGGTGTATTTTATGTAAATTCAATTAAATAACTAGGCCTTACTGCACCAGATTTGGGTATATACATTTCTGCAGAACAAAATAGAATATATAAAATATTTTCTAATTCCAATCAATCAATAAAACAAGGTAGCTCTCTTTAAATTTTGAATTGATCATTTCTTTTGAAATGACTTTACCTTTAAAGTAATTTAGTAAGTAATTATCATCCAGTCAATTGAAATACATCCCGTAAAGCATCAACGTACAATACAGTGCGGAAAAGATAATTTAGATCACTAACATACGACTTAGTTATTTTATTTACTTTAGGACTTGTATAAATTAGCGGAAAACTAAAATGTGTAAATTCATATTTTGACGGGACCAAAAGCAAGAAACTTCAATAGTTCAGTGTGGCGCCCCCTTTATTGAAAGGACAGCTTATGGAATGTTGTACATATTAGGAATCTTGATAGTAGGATTGTGTCAAAGAATGAGTTTGGATTTAATATAAATCATCAATTTTTTTAATTTATTCTAATTTTCTGAATTACGAAATTGTTAATCAAAGTTTTATAATGAAGTAGTTTTAACAGTTCACTTTATGGTATGTATTCAATCACTACTTTGCAACATTGTTGATTTCAAATAGAATTTAAAAAAGAATTTAATTTTAAAATTTTCTTTTACTAATGACAAAAACCACAAGTATTGTTAATAATATTAATTCTATAAACATTACAGGCATTTAAGAATTAATCTTTTAATATAATTTAATACTTCTAATAAGGCATTGTTTTTTTTGTTAACTTTTTTTTTTCAATACCTTCAATTTTAGAAAAAAAAAATTAAGACCATCAATATCATATTAATGTTTGCTAAAACTTAAATTTTTTTTCAAAACTAATACAATATTTTTTCAATTCATCATGTTTTAAAATTTTCAATTATTGAGAATGAAAAAAAAGAAAAAAGTGATTTTATATTTCAAAATTTGTTCAAATAACTCTTAATAAACGAATATTTATTGAATTAATGTATACAAAATAATTAAAATTAAACGAATTGATTTTTTTACAAAAACCAAAAGAATTAACCTTCAACTGAATGTGTGATATTGCCACTATCATTTTCTTCAATTTTTTTTTATGATCAAACTATTTTTGTAAAATTTAAGTTCTATATTCATTTCAATGCCAATTTTTTGTTGAATTTCAAAGCAAATATAAAATATTTTTCCCTATACTTTTTGTTCTGGAGGTTACTCGGACCCACAATCTAAGTTGGCTCCCACGTCTTCTATCTCGGCTAACACAGAATTGTGTACCCCAGCTCATAATCCCTTGCTATCCCGGATCTGATCTACTTCTATCCCGGCACAGCATGGAAAACATTGAACGGCAGGGAACGCGTGTAGTTAGGTACCTAAATAGATGCTACCACGTGGCACCTAGCTTTAACAAAATTTTCCTCCAAGAACACACTATATAAAGGACTCCAAATCCACCAGGTACACAGGCTCTCTTTCATATTCACTCATACTTAGACCCATATTGACTTAAGCATCAGAGTCCTTGCAGGTGCCACCACTAGAGATGTCGGCAACCACTGTGGGAGCTCACTGGAGACACATTCTTATGATCACCACACAACATTGGCACCGTCTGTGGGAATCGCTTTCAAATTCCCCTATCTTCATTTCGTTTACTTCATTCTTTGAAGATCGTGATGGTGAGCACAAGGAACCACAAGTCCACTATGGCACCTTTGCCATCGAAGCTTCCACCACCATTGCCTAAGGATGGCGAAGCTGCTTCCGCCACTCCTGAGGTGGCTCCCCCCACCCGCACGACGTTCTGGCACCCTCATTCAATATGGCAGACCTTGCTGCACTATTGCAGCAGTAGAGAGATGCTCTGAAAGAGCAGGAGAAGATCATTGTTGAACTCCAAGCGGAGAGAGACAGCAAGAAGGTTACGGAGAACACCTACGATCGCACTGAGAGGTCTATTGCAGCTGGTCTGAAACCTGCATTGGAGATGCAATATGCGCACATGGCCACAAAGGTGGACGAGGAGGACGAGTTGGTTCTGTTCAACCTTCCTTTCTCCCTAAGGATCTTGAATTTGCAGGTCCTAAAGCAGCTGCCTTCCCCTAAGTTGTATGATGGATCTTCTGATCCTAGCGATCACCTCTTAGTGTTTGAGTCAATGATGTCTTACAAAGGAGCGTTGGCTTCGTTGACGTGCAGAGCATTTTCGCTTTCATTGAAGGGAGTAGCGCTGAAGTGGTTCCAATCTCTAGAACCAAGGTCTATTGACTTGTGGACGACGTTGAGGGAGAAGTTCAAAATCGCCTTCGCGACTAGCAAGGTGTAACACCCCTACTTTTGTATATTAAATTATTCTGTATGTTTAAAAATTGTTTTTAAGTCATCAATGTATTTAGAACAATTAATAATAATTTTAGAAATTTTTCTAGAATTTATTGAGATAATTTTTATAAAATGACAAAAATACCCCTAGTTGACTGTTGGAACCAATCGGAGACTTTTTGACCTCAAAATATTTTGAAAATTTTATATTAAGTATCTCTCATTATAAAAACTTTATTTTGAGAAAAAAGTAGTGAAAAATATAATAATCCTATTTTAATTCTTTCACTGTTTTTTATATACAATTCTGAAAAATCGGAAATGAATTTTAAAATTCTGACTCCCACCATTTTGCTCAAAATTTTAAGAGCTATTTAATCGTGATTTTTAATAATTTTTCCGAGCCGGAGTCTGGAGAAATTAGAAAATGACAATTTTATCCCTATTTCTCAACATTAAGAACTGACATGAGGAAAAGATTCAATTGACATTAAAATGTCAATTTGAGCTTTGAATTATGTCATATATATTAAATTATATTTTTGGAAATTTTTGGGAATTTTCTGGAATTTCTGTGTAAAATGACCAAAATGCCCTTGCGTGTCTAATAAGCCAGCCAGTAGTGGTTTGACATTCAAAAAAGGGTGGAAATAGTAATTTTAGTTTAATTATGGGTAAAGTATTTAATTTTATAATTTTCATACAAATTTTGGTATTTATTGAATTAAAATGGATTTTCTATGAATTTTCTAGCTTAAAAATACAAAATAAAAACATATAATTTGAAATAAATTAATAAAAATTAAAATTTATTATTAGAAATTTATTTTTGATGAAAATTAATGTATTTATCCAGTTTTTCATTAAAATACATTATTTTGATATTAAAAGCTAAATTTTTCAAGTTTAAGCATTTTTGTCGGTATCGGTTAATTCACCTACAGATAAAATTTGACACATGGAGGCTTGGGACAGCTGGTGGAGCACGTCCCCAACCCTAAAATAGGTGATTCACCACCTATTTGAGATATGTGTCCCTAAATTGGATTGAAAATAAATAAAAATTGGATTTATGACATAATGGTGACATAATGGATGATGTAAATATTTGGACACCTAACCCCCCTCCTTCTTCTATAAATAGGCTTCAAAGTTTTCAGATTTTCACTCATCCTTTCCTCTCCCAAGCTAGAGAGCTTCTCTTTCTAAAGTTTTCTCTCTCTAAAATATTTTTTTTATCTAGTTTTTATGTTAAAATTTTGCTAGTTTTCAACTAGTAGAATTTCTCCTCTTAGAAGCTTTGCACCAACAATTCCATCCTCTTCATCAACTATCTTAGAGGTAATGGGGGGAGTGGGGTTGGTTCTAAATTATTGTCACTTTGCATGTTGGTAGGAAGGGTTTTTCCCTAAACCCGTTTAGGCTTAAATTTTAGTATTGTTATTATTGTTTAAAGTTAAACTTTAATTTTTACTAAGTTGTTACTCTGCCCAAATTTAGATTATTAAATCATAATTACTAAACTGTTACTCTACTCAAATTTTAATTATTAAATTATACTTGCTACGCTGTTACTCTGTTCTATTTTAGAAAATTAAAATGCGCTTGCTAAGCTGTTACTCTGCTCAATTTTAGAAAATTAAAATGTATTTATTTATTTGTTATTCTACCAAAATTTTAGTAATTATACTATAATTGCTATGTCGTTATTCTGTTAAAATTCTGGTATTGTGCAATTTCTGCAAAATAAGGCAGAAATGTTGATTGTACTGGTGCTCAAGTTAAATGAGACCAGGGAAACCTCTGCTTGAGAAGTTAGGAATTGATAGTTTAGTGAGTAATGTAAAGCAAGTGACATGGCACCCTGCTAGGGAAGCCACAGTTTGGTACGCTGAGGAATGAAAGGCAGGGACCCACTTGCGGAGGTCTTGGGGGTAGGCATCGGGTGGTGAAGGTCCCAATGGCCAGGGTAGCACTCTTGAGCCGGGATATTCACCTGACCAAACTCGATAACCCCGACAACTGCTCAGCATTCCAAGATTGGTTTGAGAGTATACCTCTATAAATGGATATCCTAAATTGTTATTTTGTTCCTCAATGATGACAAGGACTGTACCATGTGATGGTGTTGAGAGAGGTATATGTACTCCCAGTCACTTCCCAGGTTCTATTGAGAACTATTACCCACTAATGGGAAGTATGGATCCATACCTAGTCAAGGGTAGTCGGATACAACTTAGAATGAATCTTAGGATCTCTTGTGTTGTCAGTTGTGTTTTGTCTTTGTTTTATGGTAGATTTCCTACCGCACATGTAAAAGTGATTTTAGAACAAAACACCTCACTCCATTATTTTCTTTTGTGTATGATTGGTCGTGATTATTGAAGACGACATTAACGCTCCGTGATGCTGAGTACGAGATAGAGAACATCTCAACGAAGGAGGACTTGAAGACCTATAGTATTTTCTTTTTGTATAAGGGATATGGTAGATAAATACTGCTCTGTATAGGATCTCTTTTGATGTATATAGTGGGCTAGGTAATATATGTATTTCGATGTACTTTTGTTTCTAACTGTTATGTATTACTCAAACCATGATGTACAGTTTTATGAAATATATGTATATATCTTTCATATTTTATTACCATTTCCAAATTCTGTTAAGTTTGGAATTTCTTTTAAAACTAGAAAAATTTTACACACATTTTTATTTACTTAAACTTAATAACTAAATTAATATGAATTATATTTAAAATTAAATGGGTGTTACACAAGGCCAGGCCGAAGACTGAAGATGATCTGAGAAGAATCTGCCAGGGCGTAGATGAGTCGTTGAGGGAACATATCAGCAGATTCAACTAGGAGGCACGAGTTGTGGATAATCTACAACCCAGAGTGGTTTTAATGCTGGCCAAGGATGGGGTGAGGCCAAGCTCGCCTTTCTTCATGTTGATCGCTAAAACACCTCCGGAGTTGATGGAGGAGTTTTTGAAGAAGGCCGAGAAGTATATCAATTACAAAAACGTGCTGAAGGCCAGTAAAGTGAAGACAGCCGAGATTGAACTGTAGAAGAGGAATCCGCAGGCAAAGGCTGACAAACCGTCGTGTCACGAGGACCAAGGTCTATATAAAAAAGGCCTGAGGTTTGAAGAATATACGTCGTTGAACACCTCTAAGGGAAGAATTTTGAATGAGGTATTTAACGTGAAGTTCGTAGAGGAAGGAATAAAGCCCCCAAGGCCAATAAAAAACAGAAAATGGGGCATCTCCAAATACTGCCGATATCATAGGGCGACCGGGCATGATACCGATGAATATTTTCAGCTAAAGGATGTGATCGAACACTGATCAGACATGGGAGACTAGATCGCTTTGTCAAGCGGAATAGGGGTCGTAGTGACAGAGGATGATGCCCTTCACCACGCAAGAGAGAGAGATCCAAAAGCCCAAGGAAGGAACGCTCCCAAACCAGGCGAGATAGGTCACCACACCGACATAGTCTTGCGAGAAGCCACTCACCACCCCAGTCATCGCGAGACGATGTCGAGGGTACATGCTATATGTTGCCAGTCTCCTAAAAGGCCATCTTCCCGGCAGCCCATACGATCTCCCACCCATTCTCCAGCACGGAGCCATGAGATCATATACGTCATTACAGGCGGATTCTCAAGTGGAGGTCCGTCGATCAACACGAGGAAAAGGCATGCTAGAGAGGTAATGGCAACTTCTTCTGGGGTTCGTACTGGTGTAACCCTGTGAAGAAGAGGCTCCCACCCTTGACCTTTGATGAGTCGAATTATGCTAATGCTATGCCCAACCATGACGATCCTCTAGTGATGAATGCTTTGATGTTGAACAAAGAGGTCCATAGGCTATTGGTGGACATCGGTAGCTCTGCCAATGTTATGTTTTACGAGCTTTTCCAAAAGTTGAAGATACTAGAGTCCGAGTTGTTGCTGTATAACGAAGATCTGAAAGGATTCTCCAGACATCACATAACACCAGTAGAGTACTTAAAGCTCCACGTGACTTTCGGAAAGCCGCCATGCACGAAAACCGTTTCCACACGGTTCATTGTCATGGATGCGAAGTCCTCGTATAATGTAATCCTGTGCAGTCCGACGTTGAACGCATTGGGGGCCGTTATCTCGGTCTCGCATTTGGCTATGACGTTCATTAGTGATAACATGGAGGTAGTCACCCTTCGGGGTGACCAAAGGAAAGCAAAGGAATGCTACAAGGAATCCCTTAAAGTTGGAGACAACCCCGACATGGATTACAAACCCAACCCCGGAAAAGGCGAAGTACTCCTAACGGAGTTGGACTGCTGGGATGAGATCAAAAGAGATACCTAGATACCCTGTCTAGAGCCGGAAGGAGAGTATATCCCAATTCAGATCGGTAAGGAAAAGGATCAGGTCGTGACAATTAGAGCCGACTTAGATGAAAAGATGAAGGAGGAGCTATCAACACTTATGAAGGATAATGCCAGCTTGTTCGTGTGGAAGCCAATAGATATGTCTGGGATAGACCCCAATCTCTTTGGCCACTGGTTAGAGGTTAAGCCCTTCATGAAGCCGGTTTGTCAGAAGAGAAGAAAAATGGCCCTTGAGCGCCTATAGGGGATTAATAGACAAGTGGAGGAGCTGTTAAAAGCCGGGTTCATTCGAGAGGTCAAATATGCCACCTGGCTAGCCAACGTAGTGCTTGTAAAGAAGCAGAACGGGAAGTGGAGGATGTGTGTCGATTACACCGACCTAAACAAGCACTGCCCGAAGGACTCTTACCCTTTGCCCAATATTGATAAGTTGATGGATGGTTCATCCGGGTTTCGCTATTTGTCTTTCATGGATGCTTATTCCAAGTACAACTAGATCCCGCTATACCCCGGTGACCAAGAAAATACCACTTTCATGACTGAGAAGGCCAACTATTGTTATAAGGTGATGTCTTTCGGGTTGAAAAACGTCGGAGCTGCATATCAAAGAATGATGAATAAAGTATTTGAGGCGTAGATAGGGTGGAACCTGGAGGTATATGTTGATGATATGATCGTAAAAAGTGCCACTGCTTTAGCACACCTCCAGGACTTACAAGAAACTTTCGCCTAGTTAGAAAAATTCAACATAAGGCTAAACCCCAACAAGTGCGCATTCGGTGTCTCGACTGGAAAATTTTTAGGGTATATGCTTTCTGAGAGGGGGATCGAGTTGAACCTGGAGAAGTGCCGAGCTATTTTAGAAATGAAGAGCCCTTAAAGCGTGAAGGAGGTCTAAAAGTTGACAGGGCGCCTTGCCGCGCTAACAAGATTCATAGCCAGGTTAACGCAGAACGCTCTTCCTTTTTTTGGGCTTTTAAGGAAAGGGAAACCTTTTGAATGGACAGATGATTATAAAGCTGTGTTCATCAGGTTGAAAGAAACCCTATCTTCTCCCCCCTTACTTATTAAACCTGAGACGGGTGAAGTGTTATACCTATACTTAGCCGTAGCCGACGAAACCGTGAGTGCTGCGTTAATACGGGAAACGCCGGAAGGCTAGAAACTGGTATATTTTGTAAGCAGAGCTCTACAAGGAGCTGAACTGAGATACCCCAAGATGGAGAAGGTTGTGTTCGCCCTGGTGATAGTGGCCAGAAGGTTGCGGTCGTACTTTCAGTCGCACCAGATTATTGTGAGGACAGATCAGCCAATTCGGCACATCCTACATAAGCTCGAGTTAGCAGGAAGAATGACAACGTGGGCCATAGAACTATCAAAATATGGGATTCAATACGAACCGAGGCAAGCATTGAAAGCCCAAACGCTAGTAGATTTCATAGCAGGATTGACCCCGGCAGACCCATCTTCTGGAGTTTCGACTTTGACTCTTTTTGTAGATGAGTCATCCAATGAAAAAGGAAGTGGAGCCGCCATACTGTTGGAGTTTGTGGACGGCATTGTGTTGGAACATTCGTTAACTTTTACATTCCCCACCTCCAACAACCAGGCAAAATACGAGGCATGTATAGCCGGGCTTATTATGGCAGGTGACATTGGAGTCACGTCATTATGTGTATGTAGCGACACCCAACTGATGATCATGCAAATTAACGAGGTCTATCAAGCCAAAGAGTCGATATTGCAGAAGTACCTGGCAAAGGTTAAAATTCTTATGGCAAAGTTTAATAACATAGACTTCGTCTACATTCCCCGGGAGAAGAATGTCAAGGAGGATATTTTGTCTAAGTTGGCTAGTACTAAATCTTCCGGCAATAATAGGATGGTCATCCAACAAACAGTGCATGAACCTAATCTCGTGTTGGCCATCGAAGCAGAGCAGAGTTGGATATCCCCTGTTATTAGCTATCTGAATGAAGATGTCATCCTAGAAGAGAAAAAAGAAGCAAGAAGGCTAAAGCGGTCTATAGCTCATTTTTGCATAGTGAATGATAAACTATACCGACGTGGCTTCTCACAACCATTGCTTAGATGTTTGAAAAAGCTAGAGTCTGAATATGTGATGGCTGAGATACACAAGGGCTGTTGCGACCAACACTTGGGAGGTAGAGCTTTGGCTAAGAAGATACTTAGAGCCGGCTATTACCGGCCGACGTTAGAAAGCGATGCCATGGAATTCGCTAAGAAGTGTGATAGATGCCAAAAATGCTCCGACATCCATTTGGCTCCCCCAGAAGATTTGAGCATGATTACTTCCCCATGGCCTTTCATATGGTGTCCACATGGTGGGGTATTGATTTACTCGGCCCCTTTCCCAAAGCACCCGGCCAGGTTAAATACTTGGTGGTAGCGATCGACTATTTCACCAAATGGATCGAGGCAGAAGCACTAGCCACTATCATGGCAAGGAATGTTGAGAACTTCGTATTCCGACAGATTATTTGTAGGTTTGAGATACCCGATGTCCTTGTGTCTGATAATGGCACACAATTTACAGATAGGACCTTCCAGGAGTTCTTTGCCGAATTGAAGATCAAGCAACATTTCACATTAGTTAAACACCCTCAAACAAATTGGCAGGCCGAGGCAACAAACAGAGTTATCCTCAGAGGGCTCAAACAACGTTTAGATAAAGCAAAAGGGTGTTGGGTTGAGCAACTACCACATGTCTTATGGGCATACTGCACAACCCTCCACTCTTCCATAGGAGAGTCTCCTTTCCGCCTTACTTACGGCGTGGAGGCAATGATCCCGACAGAGATCGGAGAGCCGACGTGGAGAGTGGCTAACCTGAGGCTAGAAGATAATGACGGACTATTGCGTTTAGAGTTAGACATAGCGGAAGAAAGAAGGGAAGTGGTCGTTATAAGAGAAACTACTTTGAAAAGACAGGTCGCAGTGAGATACAATAAGAAGGTGGTACATCGCTCTTTCGAGCCTGGCAATTTGGTTTTGAGATGCGCCGACATAGGGGGAAGAAATGCAAGGCAAGGAAAGCTCGCTGAGAAATGGGAAGGCCTATACCGAGTTACCTCAAAGACGAGAACAGGTGTTTACACCATAGAGACGCTTCCCAGAATAATCATACTGCGGACATGGAATGCAGGCAACCTCAGACAGTACTACAGTTAAGGCATGATGGGTAACGCTAATTTTGATTCCCTAGCTATTTTAAGTTTGTAGTACAGGTAGACAGAGTCGCATACTATAACTTGTGGCTTTTGTAATATTTTTGTCCCACGAGATTAATAAAATGAAAGTTTGCCTGCCATACAAAGCTGAGTACAGGGGTGAACTGACACAAAGAACAAAAGCCATGCGAACTACCCTGTGTACGTGGATTCGCTCTAGCCGGGGTAGGAAGATTGCTAAAATGAAAACAAAGCCATTACGAACTACCACATGTACGTGGATCCGTTCCAGCTAGGGTAGGAAGGTCGCTACGGCTGGGATAAAAAGGTATATATAATAAATACATATGTTGAAATTCATTTCATGTATAAAAGCAAAATAAAGGCAGAAAAGCGTAAACTAACATAAGCGTTTAACAAAAGTGCAAAGAATGAAAGCTGATAGTTAGAAGCAGTCAACGAAAGTGCGGGAATAAACACATTGAACACAAGCGTCCAATGAGAGCACGAAAAGCAGTAAATAAATGTAAGAGTGCTTGGTGAAGACATGAAAAGCAATCCATGTATACATAAGGAAAATAATATATGTTAAGTTATATTCAACAAAGAAGACATTGAAGCAAAACATTGAAACTCATCATTTATATTTGACGTACTAACATATGTACATGGTCTGAAGAAAACTTAAAACAAAAAAATACAAAGTAAACCGGCATCCCAGCCCTTTCAATTTCTAGTGTCGGCAGCCTTTTTAGAAACCCCGGTGTTCTCGGGCTCAGGATCATCGCCTAGGATCACCACCTTGACGGAAGGCGAGATCGTCGGCATCACCTGCGGGGTCGATATGAAACTATCTGCAAGTTCCTTGGCGGCATCTTGCTTATTTGTTTGAGGCTCGAGATCGACCTCGGAATCCTGATTCTCTCCACCAACTTCATCTTCCTTGATGTCATCTTCAACATCGAAATCAGCTGCTGGGACGGTTGGATCTGCCAGTGTCATTTCACCATTAACATTAGCATACCAAACGTCGTCGATAACCTCGCAATCAGGTCGGGTGCACACAAGATCCTTATTCCTCTGAAGAAGGAAGTGCACTTGCTCCATAGTGTTCTCAAAGGAAAGCTGGACGGACTCGATCCAGCGTTGGCGCATTAATCTGGTCTCCTCTTGAGAAGCCGCCATGCCGGATTCTAACTCTCGCACCAAAGCTTGCAAATCTTTAACTTTACTTCCAGAAGCTTGGAGCTAAGTAGATAAATCAGCATATTTAGCATCTACGGCAGACAGCTTCATTCAAAGATCCGACTCAGCTTTGGATGCTCGCTGCCTTTCAGCTTTCTCTCCCGCCAGCTCCCCCCTTCAAAGATTGCACTTCCTCCTCGAGCTTGGCGATTCTTTTTCTGGATTCCTCCTTGGCCATGCGTGCACCCTCCTCAGCTTCCTTCAGCCACGATATAACCGCATCTTTCTCCACCAAGACGTCCAAAGGGTTTTTACTACCTAAAGCCTCCCTCATCAGCCCATATTGAGTATAACTGTGAAACATATGGCTGAAGAGAGAACCAAATCCCTTAAGATCGTCCTGCAGGGTGCCCAGTTCACCCTGCATGTTGCGCACCTCACAGCCGATTTAGTCTTCAAACACAGCCGCCTCCCCCGCCAAGATTTGTTCGTTTATCAACTCCACTGCTGCCGAAGAAGACTGATCATCGCGACGCCTCTTAGAGGGCGGGGCCTTCTCTTGCACCTCACCAGTCGTTACCCTTTTCCCAGAAACGACGGTAGGATTACGTCGGTAGAAGCAACCCCGTCTGATACACTAGCCATGGAGGCTATTAACTTGGCTGTAGCTGGCCTCACAGGTCCTAGTGCATCTCAGCCCCCCGCTTCCCGAATAACTATCCCCTTGGCTGCTACGAGAACCGGGGGAGGAAGCGCCTGTGTCTTCTCGACCACCTTCACCTTCCCTTTGGCCCTCCTTGGCTCTTTTGCTTTGGCCCTCTTATCTTGTTGGAGGCCCAAGGCGAAGTCGGCCATCTTTGACTTCACCATCGTGTTTGCAAGAGAACATGAACCAGGTTAGATTACACACAAAATATCAAAACAATCAGAAATAAACATGTAAAAAGCACATGTAAACACACCAAAGTTTTGGCGGTACTTAGCAAGAGTGATGCCAATTAACCATTGACAAGGTATTTGATCCTGCAAGTTTTTTATCAAGGTAGAAAAATGGTCTCGCGCCCGAGCCTCCTCCGGGGTTAAATCATCAGTCTGAACTAAGAACTTTGCCGGATCCAAGCAGTAATGGTCGTACGACCAGTACAAAGGGAACTAGGGCTCAGTAACATTCTCCCCTGCACCACGAACCATAAAAAAGGCCTCCCAACTTTCCGCGCGAGGACATAAGAAGAAAAACTTATCCTTATAGTCTTTGTAGGAGTCCTGAAAGGGCTTAAGAAGTGCTTGACCCCGGACGCTCCGAAACGAAACAGAAGATAACTTATTGTCGTATGTTTGTCGAATGGGGGAAAAATAATACAAAAATAAGCTTTGGCTGCACACAACCCCTCTCAGCCACACAGACTCTTAAACGCTACGAGGAATGCCCAACTATTTGGATGCAGTTTTGAGGGAGCGACATTGAGAAAATTCAAGACTGATACTTGGAAGTCCGTAAAGGGCAACCTAACACCAAGATGCTCGAAAAATGTCAGGTATACCGGCAGGAAGTCAAGGTACAAATACCCAACCGCTGCAGCCTCGGCTTTGTCCAATGGAGCCCCCATGTTATCTTTTCTACCTTGCGAGCATATACGACCGTCATCCCCGGGAGCCACCACGTCAAAAGGCATCTTGGTAGGACCGCGACTTAGCTCAAGACGACCGGACAAGGCATCTAACGCTGCTTGGTTGAAACATGACCGAGTCCCGGCCACCTCCTTATCTACCCAATCAATGCCTAGACCCGCCGTATTATGGTAAGCCTTCGGAGTGGTCTCCACATTTCTAATAGTTTTTCCTATCTCCTTGTCAAAAACATCGGAAAAAGGGTCAGAATGGGTGGGTTGGGGTTTCAACTGCAATCCAACCCCGGCACTTGGTTGCACTGACCTTTTAACCTCAGAAATATTACCTAGCCCGAAAGGAATCCTCATCAAGTCTGGGTACTGCACCCAGGCCTTGGCATACTCTAATACCTCGTTCGAGCCGTATGGCATCCCATGGCCTTTAAGTGGCTCCGGCACTTCTCCAAAACCTCAAGACAGATTATGATTTCAAGCGGTGAAGGTTGTTTTGGGTCAACTGATATGGGGTGCTCATCAGTTCTCCTAGCGGACCCTCGTCTACTCAACCCACCCCGAACCGCTCCACACCCCCCCCCCCCCCGTATAGCTGCAAGACCAGCAGAATAACCAACGACACCCTCCAGGCTGCGACGACCGGTGCGGTGGGACGAAGGCACTACCGTAGACTGAAAGAGCTAGTTAGCGGCGAAACCCCTTGGGCGGCTTCCACGATCGCCTCGAGCGGAAGACGAAACATTGCGTTTACGCGGGTCCATCTTTGACCAAACAAAACATAATATAGTACAGAAAAAACCACAACACAAGGGAATCAATTAAGGCGAAGATGAGAACGACTATATTACCTTAATATATGAAGTGACCAGTGTCAGAGGAAGCATTGAGAGAGATAGCATTGCAGTGTTCGTCGAAGGACAAAGACGCAGAAAGCAGAAGAACTTTCACAAAAAAGAGAAAACTCTTGACAAGAGAATGGGGACAAGTGTACTGAAACAGTTAGGAAAAAAGCTTTTTATATTACGGGCCCATATCAGAGCCAGGCCCAAGTCCATGTTTTCAAAAGACAACTGCCAAATCTCTTGGAATTCGAAGCATTACAGGGTTTAAGATATCAAATCATTACGCATTTAATGCGCCTCGGTTACGCAAAGGATACGACGTAGTTGTCTGAAAAATGAAAAGACTCGAACCTTTTGACTCCAAAGTCGGCAACCCTTTCCCAATGTAAAGCCTTACCGACTCGAGGGCAACACCATCCCGAACCTTTTTCAAGCTCTTAAGCTGATGATGCCTGTTCCAAGCATCATCAGTTTGGGGGCAACTGCTACGAGGCTGACTTAGAGTCTTAAGCCGACGATGCTTCTTTAAGCATCACCGGCTTGGAGGCAACTATTCTGGAGGTTACTCGAACCCACAATCTAAGTCGGCTCCCACGTCCTCTATCCTGGCTAACACAGAACTGTGTACCCCGGCTCATAATCCCTTGCTATCCTGGATTTGATCTACTTCTATCCCGACACAACATGGGAAACACCTAACGACAAGGAACGCGTGTAGTTAGGTACCCAAACGGACGCTGTCACGTGGCACCTAGCTCTAATAGAATTTCCCTCCAAGAACACACTATATAAAGAACTTTACATCCACCAGGTACACAGGCTCTTTTTCATATTCACTCATACCCAGACCCATACTGACTTAAGCATTGGAGTCCTTGCAGGTGCCACCACCGGAGACGCCGGCAACCACCGTGGGAGCTCATCGGAGACACATTCTTGTGATCACCACACAACACTTTTAAAAAGAGTAAGAAGATCGACTTTTTCAATATAATTTACAACATCTATATACATATTTTAAATTGCACATTCTTGAAGAATACAAGTCAAATTAGTATTTCAGTCTTTGTAATGCATAGGACAAATGTTTATTTTATATAACTAAAATTTATAATAAATAATTTTAAGTATATAAATTATATTATAATTAAAATTCATAATAAATAAATATTTTGGAACTTATAAATTATATTTTAAATTTATGATAAACAATTTATATTGTGATACAAAATTATTTTTAACCATTGATATTTTCTTTTAAAAAAATATTGAAATTTAATTTCAAAAAATAAAAAGTTATATATATTAAAAGAGAGAAGAGGTTAAGAAAATTTCTAAAAATACTCGTCAAAGAAAATTCTTGAAAACACTTTTGTTGAAAATAGCTCCTAAAAACATTTTCATTCAATATAATTATTCTCTTTTTTTTTTGTGGCATTCAAAATTTAGGAGGAGAGGATGACACCCTAGTCCAAGGCAGGGAAGGCTTCCAAGCTCAAAAAGCGTTTATAAAGATACTTACATTTATCTGGCTCTAAAGAAACGAGTAGAGATTCGAATATGTAATTTGTTAGATGCAAAACCCTATCTACTTCATTTAACCAACTCTTTGATGTTCAATGTAATTATTCTAATTTATAGATAGAGAAGATAGGAGATATGGAAATCTATGTATTTGTCAACCCAATAAACCAAAGCTTCACTAAATTAGGGTATGTTTGATTCCCTTCTCACATTTTGATTTTAAAAACAGTTTCTAAAACAATTATTCATTATTCACCAGTTAATTTTCCATCAAATGTATTGACTGTTTTCAAAACAATTGTTTAAAAAACTAAAAAATTGAAATGGTTGGGATATGTTTTTCCATTCTCTCTTCAACTACTCCAACTGTCCCTGTTTTAGCGCATTGACAATAACGATTCCCGTCCCTGTTTTCTCTGTTCTTTTTTTTATGCGGCAAATTGTTGGGTCAAATTATGCAGTCTCCTGTTTTCGATTCCAGTGGGTCAAAACAGTGGTTCTAGACCGGAACAGATGGGTAAAATCGTGATTATCTTTTCAATATGAAAATCACGAAGACCATTGGAATTAATTTTTACACCGTCCATATTTTATATACGGAAGACTTGCTTCAACCACATAAATACGTGTAGTGGATTGTAGGCCTTCCCATCATCAACACATCTTCTTGCGTGATCATGGATGCCTCTCCCTCGAGTATTAAGTTTTCTTTACTTTGCTTACTATGTACAATCATTTTCAACTCTATCATGTGCAGTTCGAAGATTTATTGCAACAACAAGGACATGAACACACTCCTACGCTTCAAAACGGAAGTCATTGATCCTTCAGGCTTGCTCTCCTCATGGTTTCCAAAATTAGATTGTTGTCAATGGGCAGGAGTCAAGTGTGATAATATCACAGGTAGAGTTACTGAGCTTAATCTCCCTTGTCACACAAATCAACCTGAAGTTGCTGCTTATGGAGAGAAGGACGACAAATCACACTGCCTAACAGGTGAATTAAGTCTGAGTTTGCTGGAACTTGAATTTTTGAGCTACTTGAATTTGGGCAACAATGACTTCAAGTCTATCCAATATAATTCAATGGGTAGCCAGAAATGTGATGACTTGTCAAGAGGTAACCCTCCCCACATGTGTAGAAACTCCACCAACCTCCATTATCTTGATTTATCATATAATTATGATCTTCTTGTCGATAACCTCCATTGGATTTCACGTCTTTCCTCTTTGCAATATCTTAGCCTTGGTGGTGTTCTTCTTCCTAAGGAAATTGATTGGCTTTCATCAGTTACCATGCTCCCTTCACTTTCAGAGTTACACTTGGACAGTTGTCAACTTGAAAACATCTATCCATTTCTTCAGTATGCTAATTTTACTTCACTACAAGTTTTAAATCTCGCTGATAACGATTTTGTATCTGAGTTGCCTAGTTGGTTATTCAATCTTAGTTGTGACATCTCTCATATTGACCTTAGCAAAAATCACATAAATAGCCAACTCCCTAAAACATTGCCAAATCTTAGAAGAATTAAATCCTTGGTTTTATCTAATAATTATCTCCAAGGACCCATTCCAAATTGGTTAGGACAACTTGAACAACTACAAGAACTTGATCTTTCTAATAATTATTTTTCTGGTCCAATCCCCGCAAGTTTGGGAAATCTATCATCCTTGATTGAATTGATGCTCAACTCAAATAAGTTGAATGGATATCTTCCTGACAATCTCGGGCAACTCTTCAACTTGGAGACCCTTCGAGTTGCGAGAAATTCCTTGATTGGAATTGTGTCTGAAAGAAATTTACTTTCTCTAACAAATTTAAAGGACTTTTCCATGAGTTCGCCAGCCCTGATCTTTGATTTTGATCCTGAATGGGTCCCTCCATTTCAACTTGTAAGTATTGAATTGGGCCATGTGAGAGACAAACTTCCTGCATGGCTATTCACAGAGTTCTCTAAAAAATCTAAGGATTGTAGACTCGACTGCTTCATTTGAACCTCTTGACAAGTTTTGGAACTTTGCCACTCAAATTGAATATTTATCTTTGGTAAACAACACGATCAATGGGGACATATCAAATGTGTTGCTAAGCTCGAAATTTGTTTGGTTAGAGTCCAATAATTTAAGAGGTGGCATGCCTTGTTTATCACCAGAGGTGCGTGTTTTACGTATATATAATAACTCACTGTCTGGATCCATTTCTCCCCTCTTATGTCACAATATGACAGATAAAAGCAAATTAGTGCACTTGGACATGAGTTATAATCATTTATCCGGAGAACTCACAGATTGTTGGAATAATTGGAAATCGTTGGTTCATATTGATTTAGGATACAACAACCTAACAGGCAAGATTCCTCACTCAATAGGCTCCTTGTCTAACCTTCGTTTTCTATATCTGGAAAGCAATAAGTTCTTTGGAGAGGTGCCTTTTTCACTTAAAAACTGCAGGAATCTTTGGATACTTGATCTTGGTCACAATACTCTTTCTGGAGTGATACCAAGCTGGTTGGGTCAGACTATGAGAGGTCTTAAATTGAGATTCAATCAATTCAGTGGCAACATTCCCACACAGCTATGCCAACTTCATTCCTTAATGGTGATGGATTTTGCAAGTAATAGATTATCAGGACCAATACCCAATTGCTTGCATAACATCACAGCCATGCTTTCTAGTTATGCTTCAACTCGTAAAGTCGGCTTTACTGTACAGTCACCAGGTTTCTCAGTAATCGTTGTCTGTAGTATTAAATTGTTTATAAAAGGCAACGAGTTAAATTATTTTGATTTGATGAATGTGATTGATCTCTCTAGCAACAGCTTGTCTGGAAGTGTGCCTTTAGAGATATATATGCTCACTGGATTACAATCCTTGAATTTGTCCCATAATCAATTAATGGGAACAATACCACAAGAGATTGGCAACTTGAAACAATTGGAATCCTTTGATCTCTCAAGAAATAATTTCTCGGGAGACATTCCTGAGTCCATGTCTGTCTTGCATTATCTTTCGGTGTTGAATCTGTCATTCAACAATTTTATGGGCAAAATCCCATCAGGGACCCAACTTGGTTCAACAAACCTTAGCTACATAGGCAATCCTAACCTCTGTGGACCTCCACTTACAAAGATTTGCCCACTAGATGAAAAATCCGACGATACAACACCCGTGGGAGAAGAAGAAGATGATGACGGTAACTCTGAAGTATATTCGTGGTTTTACATGGGCCTGGGAATTGGATTTGCCGTGGGATTCTGGGGAGTTTTGGGCGTCATTTTCTTCAACAAGGGATGCAGGCATGCTTATTTTAGATTTCTGCACAGAACGTATGACTTTTTGATCCAAAGGATGAGCCCATGATATGTTGAAATCTAAGAAATTGCAACCATGGTACGTAAAGGATCAAATTTTTAAGATACTTAAATTGAGTCTGATTTATATATTGTCTTTTGTTTAAATCAAATATACTATCCACTGTCTAGAATGGACCAGAATGCAAGTACGTACTTTTACTCTCTTTGATCCAATACACAGCGCGCGCACATCCATGTGCATGCAAATGCTGGATTGTTTTAAATTTACCCTTACGTGTATTGAAATTGTGCTTTAGATCATTATATCTAAGTAATATTCAACTTGAAAAAACGTTATTTTCCCTTACAGTCTCTTATGTGTACATTACAGGTCATTGATGTTCATGCTTTGACAAGTTACTTCATACAGAGGTTTTTGCAAGAGGCCACAAGGTTCATCTGTTATTCAAAGCTATATAAATAGAAATTGTGACTCGTACATTTAGGTTTTTATGAAGGTATTTAGCCTATTGTAAATGTTTCTATTTGCTCTATGGGATTTGTGTTCTTTGAACTGTTTGAAATGTTTCTTTATAATATTATGTAGAATATATTTGAAGATGTTTTTAGAATATATATAAATTAGAATGATCGTTTTCTATTAACTTCCTTTTACTTTTTCACTTGTAATAGGTAACATGATTGTTTTAATAATGACCTTAAGGTAGTCTTAAGAGATTGACCGAGTAAAGTAACACTTGAAATAGGTTGGGCGGAGCCTGGCCAATGGCAATTTGATCCAATGGATCCCACCACACAACCAATTTATGGAATGGTATACAACAAAGTAGGTAATCGAGTTCACAATGTAACAACTTAGGAAACTCTTCAAAAGTACACACACAATCACCAGATGAAATGGTAGCAAAAGCTAATATATTAATAATAATAATTTATTTTTCACAAAAGTAAAACTTTCACATTAAAGGGTTAAGTGACATGGCATATAGTCACAAGAGTAGACAATGAAAAAGACCGAAGAAGTAAGCAACCAAGCGGTTACATTGTGTGACAAGGCAGGGGCTGAACGAAGTGGGGTGAGTGAAGCGACGTCTTAAAATATAACTGTATTGTCTAAAATCTTGCAATCATATTTGGAGTAAAACAATGTTAGGTTTGTTAAGGTTATTTTATTGTGGAAGTTCCTGTTTTTAGATATCAATGTTAGTGATGAGGAAAAGGAAATAAAACAAAAGCTGATTGTGGTGTTTAGATTGTTTTTCAAATCTACAGTCAAAAGGGCAGACAATACTCCATGGATGGAGCATTTCATGAGGAATGAGAGCGATGTGGAGAATAAGAGATTCTTGTCGTTGCAGTTGTCAAGATTTGTTTTACCTATTGGAGCATTCAAAGCTATTTTGAAAAGTGCTTTACTTATTGTCATACATTTAGCTAGAGGTACTAAAATAGCTCTTGCACCAACTGTTTTAGCAAGTATTTATAGGAATTTTAGTTTGTTGAACAATAAAATTAAAACTGCCACAAAGGTCGATTACTTTCTTCTCCTCTTTATTTTCTTCGACCACGACTATGTCGTTAACCTACATGACTTTTACTTTCAAAAATGACGATTTCGGAATGTTGAGTGTGGGAAAGAATTCAAGTTATGGTGGAGGATTTGGGTTGTGTTGGTGGTTTAAGTGGTGGAACCTACAGGATGCGATAGCGGAGATGGTAATGGCGTTGAAGATGACGAAGAGGCAAGAAGGCTTGAAGCACAAGATGAAGAAGCTTAAAAGGTTGCCTAGGGAGGTGGGTGATGCAGACTAGAAGAGACACCTTGAGGCCCTCCAAAGCACAAGCAAGAAAAATCCTCCACATGCTTTGAAAAATTAACTAATGTTATCGCACTATGAGAGTTTTAGTAAAGAGAAATCTTGCTAGTTTTCTCTCTGCTTACACTCATACTCCCCAAGATCAATAAGCTCTAAAATATTTGAATATGAGATTTTGCTTAATTAGAAACCTCTATAAAGTGAGGCTTAAACTGATAATGGGACTTAAATTTTTACGAACATATGCCTTGATTAATTACAAACCTATTGTACTTATACTTCTACTCGTACATATTCCAACAAATTCCTTTTCTCAATTGGCACAATTCAAATAAATTTTAAAAAATTTCAAAGTAATAATCAAGCAAGAACAAATTAGCAATATCAAAATTCTGACATCAAATCGATATTCAAGAAATCAATATTCCAACGTAAAATTCAACAAAAAACACAGGGCAAAATTCAACCAATAATATAGAGCATAATTCTAGCATAAAAAATTAGAGCATTCACAAATTAGCAATATCAAAATTCATAGAGCCAACACACAAAATTTCAATATCAATAATCAGAGAAACCACAAATTAGCAATATCAAAATTGATAGAGCAAGAACATAAAATTTAAGTATCAATAATCAAAGCAACCATAAACAACAAGATAGAGCAAATTTCAACCAAGAACCAAGAGTGCCTTAAACTCATAAAAACCAAAATTATAGAAAACAAAAAAAAATAAAAGAAAACTTAAGGAGTTGTACCTCTTACGGTAGTGACACAATGGTGGTGCGGCGGTGGAGTGATGGCAACACAATGGTGGTGCGATGGTGGAGGGGGCGATGCTGTGGTGGTGCGACAGGGGAAGGAGGCGATACAATGGTGGTGCGACGAAGGAGGGGGGAGACGTAATGATGGTGCAACTAGGGGAAGGGGGCGACGGTGGTGGTGCAGTTGTGGAAAGGAGCGACGTAGTGGTGGTGCAATGAAGGAGGAGGAAAAATAGGAGATGAAGGAAGAACAACCAGAGAAAATGGGGGAGAAGGGTCATTGTGATGTAATGTATTCATTGTTAGCGTCAGCCAACTTAAGCTAGATAGACTCTGGTGTAATTAATGCACTTGGCCATTATGATTTAGCTTCCAACTAGTGCCGATTCAACTGACACTAAAAGAGATATTAACTGTAGCGTTGGTCTAAGCCAACACTAGTTGGAAGCTAAATCATAATGGTCAAGTAGATTAATGACACTATAGCATCAACTAGACCGAGGCTACGGTAAATATCTCTTTTAGTGTCAGTCTAGTCGACGCTAGTTGTAAGCTAATTCAAACCGTTAAGTACATTAATACACTAGTGTCAGCGTAATGTTGGTTCGACCAACGCTAAATTCAAATTAGCAGCGGCTATCACCGACACTAAATATTATCATATTCAAAAAAAAAAAATTCAAAACTTTGCCTCCACTTTGCATTAGCTTAGCCAATGCTACTAACGTCGGTGTCATGATTAACACTAAGGTATGGATGCCATTTCAATGTTTTCTTGTAGTGAAAATTAGTGAAGTCATCAATTAATGTCTTGTTTTTTTTTTTTAATATAACTGAATCTTCAAAAAATTTAACATGTAAAGGTGTGGAAAGGAAGTAGAAAGTCACAAGCTAAGGATATGTTTGGGAGTGAGGTTTTAGAAAATAAAGAAAATTATGTAATTTTTAGAAAAATAAACAAAAGATCAAGACATTAAATTTATACTAATCCATCATTTTATTTCTTTTATTTTAAAAAATTATCAAATAAGAGATTATTTATTAAAAATAAAAAATATCCTCTATTCCTTTTCCTTCCAAAATCCAACTTCATATCCTAAGAATGAAGTGCATGTAAGTAATTACTGGTACATGAGATAAGGTATATTAATTTTAGGATAAATTACATTTTACTCCTTATAATTTACGTAAAAATATTGTATTATGAAGTTTGACATTTTATCTTTTGCACTTTTTGCCATTATCACTTTGTCACCTTAATTGAGATATTTTTCTTCCTTTTACTAACAATAAATACGCGTTAGAAAAGGGTAAATTACATTTTGAAAAGCCAAAACATGTAATTTATTCAATAAGTCAAACCATTTGACTACAAAATATGAATACAGGACATATAAGATTCAACACAAGAAACAAAATTTATGAATACAAGGCACATACATATATGATACAACCCAGGAAACGCACGATATAATAATAATAATAATAATAATAATAATAAAAGACAATTTAATCTAATTTAAGCTTTTCTTTGGTTAAAAAATTAAAATTATATAAGTTTGTTCCTTTCATATATCATATCAATATTAACAAATAAAAATCAAATCAAATCAAATATATTAAATTTCATTTACGCAAGATAAAAAGTAAACATTATTATGGTGACACTTGATTGATGAATTTTTAATAACATGTCCAATAAATAAATATCGTATTTAATTAACATATTAAAATTAAAATTAAGAAAAATTATTTTTATTTACAAAGATATTGGATGTAACTTTGGCAATAAATAAAAAAATATTAACATGATTTTTTTAAAAATATTTTAGAAGTTTATCAACTTATGATAGCTTTTTAAACTATCTAGAAAGAATTAAAAAAAAAACAGAAATTTTTAAGCATTTTTCGATAACTTTAACATTAGCATTGGCCTAAAAAAAAATTAACATTAAAGACTAAAAGTATACAAAGAAAAAAAAAACGGAAACAATTCCAGGAACAAAACCCCAACATACTCGAAAATATTTTGTAATAATAAAGCATATATTTCTTTGATAAAGCATATATTTCTTTGTACACGTACATGACAAGCAAGACTTATGTGTCATTTATAGAATCACAAAATAAATTCTTCCTGCAGCTTCAAGTTCAATGTCTAAAATTGAACGGGTAATCGCAATATTGGTGAAGCTACTTATTCACAATTTTGTTGCATGTATATGTCTTTAAGATATTGTTTAACATTTCTATTTATAGTTGTCTCACAAATGACTCAATTATAATATAATTTTTATTTATTCATGTGATATATCTGTCTCAATTATAACTTTTCTAATATATTTATTAAATATAATATTTTTGGACATATTAAAATTTATTAATCAAATCACGTCACTACAAGTATAAATAGTTTTTTGTAGGCGTAGTTACAACTCAAGGTGGGTCGAATTTAAAAACATTTTTTTATCCAAAGCTATTAAATAAGTCAAGTTGGTTTTCACGAATTTTTACGTTCAATTTAAGTTAAACCAATTAGAATAACTATCTTAAAAGAAAGCATTTTTAGAGGATTTTTTTAACATCTTATCTTTTTTAATATATCTTTTTTGTCTTTATTTCTAAATTGAATTTCAATATTTTTTTTAAAAAAATTATTAATATTAAAAATAACCTTGCATCACAATATAAATTATTTATTATAAATTTAAAATATAATTTATATATTCAAAAATATTTATTTATTACTAGAAAAAAGAGAAATATTTCGTGCCTCTCTTCATTCTTTAAAAAAGAAAAGATAAGAAAAGGAGAATGCAATAGATAGTTTAAAAAATAGTTAAAGAGTAAAGTAGTAGATAATTAGAAAATAACTAAAGGATATAGTAATCTAATAAAATGTGAAAATCAAAAGACGGTACCCTCTTTATTATAGTTATAGATGAATTTTAATTATAATATAATTTATATATCCAAAAATATTTATATATTCAACTTAGGTTTTGCTAATTTGGAATCTGTTAACTTGAGACCAAACTTGCCTTTAGAGTAGAACCTTTTTTACCCAACCCAACCTAATCACCTAAACCAAACAAGTAGGGTTCTGCTATTCCCACTTTTTATTTATTTTTCTTTTTTCACCTCCAACTTTTGCAAAAAAGGTGTAAAAAATATATTTTGCCCTCATTCTCTTTTACTCTCCCCCTTTCACTTCTTCCCACCCCTATATTATTAACAAAAACACATTTTCATTATGTGTCAAATTCGATACACAACGAAAACACGTTTTCATTGTGTTAATTTCTTTTGAAAAAATTAATTGAAATATTAATTATGATATAATTTACCATTTTTAATATTAATCAAATCAATTATGATATAAATTATCTTTTTTAATTGAAATTAAACTAACTACGATACAATTTACCATTTTTAATAGTAATCAAAATAATTATGAGGCAAATTTTCTTTTTGATAATAATCAAATTAATTATGATGTAATTTTAAAAAATATACGATCTAAGTTACAATTTTTAATAATAATTGAATTAATTATGATGTAAATGACCCTTTTTAATAGTAATCAAATTAATTATGATACAAATTACCATTCTTAATAATATCATAAATTGCATCATAATTAATTCGATTACTATTAAAAAGGATAATTTATATCATAATTAATTTGATTATTACTAAAATAGTAACTTGTATCGTATATTTTTTAAAATTGTATCATAATTAATTGGACTACTATTAAAAAGGTAAATTTATATCACAATTATTTTGACTAATATTAAAAATGATAAATTGTATTGTAATTAATTTAATTTCAATTAAAAAAGGTAATTTATATCATAATTGATTTGATTAATATTAAAAAGGGTAAATTATATTATGATTAATATTTCAATTAGTTTTTTTCAAAAAAATTAACACAAGAAGAACGAGTTTCCATTGTGTATCGAAGTTCAAAACACAACGAAAACGTGTTTTTGTTGTATATCGAAGTGATACACAATGAAAATGTCTTTCTACTGTGTATTGTGTACAACAAAAATGCGTTTTTATTGTGTACGGAGGGTACACCCCCTAACACAACTGAAATGCTTTTCCATTGTGCACAATACACAGTGAAAACATATTTCCGTCAAAAGGTATTTTCAGAAGAAAAAAAAATTAACAAACAAAACTTGGGGCGAAGGAGCGAAAATTAGGGTGAGAATAAAAGCCCCCAAACAAGTATGTTGAAGTTTATTGGTTTGGGTAATTATGAGTTAACTTCACCCATGTACATTCCTACTTTTTATTCACTACTACAGCATCTGCTTTTTAGAGCAAGAATTTAACTTGGTTTAAAATGAATCGATTTAAAATAAGGATGCGGTGACATTTTTGAAAATATTTGCAACTTTTCTAACTCGGTTCATTTTGAATTGATTAGAAACATTTTTTTGGATTAAAAAATTACAATCTGATCAACAATTTAAATCGATTCTTGTCGAACCAATTTAAAAAATGTGTTTTTAAATCGGTTAGTTTTATAACCGATATAAAAAAGTAACCTAAATTCAAATTTGCAATTTTGAAATCCTTATTTGTGTTTGCATGCGCCACTCCCAGCAATTTTGAAACACAGACACAAAGCTGCCAAGTTTCTATCATTGCGATTGCTCGGTTGGCCATTGTCGCCACACCCCCTCGGTGACTTTTGTTGCCTTCGCTAGATATATAAGTGTCACCATCGATCTATGATTTTGGAGCTTGGTCCGCATTGCAATGGTTTGCATTGTCGCGTTGATGATCGGGCTTCGCGGTCCATTGCAGGTGGCGGCACGCAGCGACAAGGGCGGGGGGGATTAGGAGGCTCCTGGTCCTTATGGAGGAGTAGTCCATCAGGGCCATTGTACTCCATTTCTTGCAAGCAGTACGAGTAAAGAGTTTGTAACTGAATGGTTACTAGTAGGGGTGAGCAAACGGGCCTAACTCGACCCGGAACTGAGTTAACCAAAAAAAAACCCAGTTTAGGTGGATTTGGGCAGTTTAACGGGTTGGGCGGGTTGTAAAGAATGGGTTGAAATGGGTTTCCTCGGTCAGGTTCAGGTTTGCACTTCCCATTTCGTCGATACCTAAAACCAATCGAAGATGTTGCTTAGTATAACATTGGACTTTAGGCCCATTAAACACAGTGCAGTCTCTCCTATCCTATGTAAGTAAAATACTAAAATGGCCCAATGTGAACCTTAGTCCTCAATTAAGTCCCGTACGTGTACATCAGACCACGCCTAACATTCAAAGGTGCCTTAATTCTTCTCATTTCAACATCTTCAAAATCAAAACGCAGTTTGAGAAGAAGAAGCCCTAAAGTGATATGCGGTGCCGCTCTCATGTTGCCCACTTGCCTTGCCTAAGTTGCTGTCTCTTTGCCGCTCAAAGCTTGGCTTTAGACTGACGAGGGGGTTCTTGACTTCCCGTTTTACGTTTCGCGACTTCCATTTTCGATTGGTATTTTTGATTTCGATTTCCATTTTCGACTTCCGTTTTCAACTTCCATTATTCATTTTGGTCTTTTATATGAAATGACCATTAACATTGTTTCTTTAACCTGTAGGACAATCCTGTAGTTATACCTTTTTTGGGGGCTATGTTAGCCCTGCGGTGAAGCACAGGGGTTGCTTTATTTTGGTAAAGAAATTGACAAGGGTATTCACCATTTTGCGCTTTCATCTTTCATTTTGACTTAATAGGTTTTTTTTTTCGATTTTCTATGTTTATTTTTTATGTTGCATCTTCTCTTTTGGATGAAATGGTCAGTAACATTGGTTGTTTAACATGTAGGATACTCACTACTCAGGTAGTGATACAATGGTACCTTTTGGGGCCATATTTGTTTGTTTGTTTGTTTTTGTTTCATTTGTAGTGTGATCTCTATCTGATTGTCCTATACCATTATAAGTTGTTGATGAAATGATGTGTGATATTTAATGAAATTTTACTATGGTACTTGATTTGCTTGTGATATACTGTAATTACTTAATAAATTTGATTATATACTGTTATTGGTTAATTAATTTAAGTATCTAATTAATTATCATTGTCTAAGTCGAGTGTGTGCGATATATGATTTACTATAACATGCAACAATAGGTATTGGTCTGATATGTTTACTATGATTCTTTTGAGTAAATTCAATAATAGTTATTACATATTAGTCGATAAGGTTTAGGATCATAAGTAACCCCTAATAACCACCTTTCCTACTCTTAGCACAATTTGAAGAGCCTAAATTACTCGTAAATGCCCTATAGGTTGAACATTTCATAAAAACACTTTAAATAGGTTGTACATGATGCACTGATATAGTTGGTAGTTACTGACTAAGACTTCTTCATTAAATCAGTGATGGAGCAGTCTTGTCAGGACTTGCCTGCTACACAAGAAGCAATAACACAACCTGTAAATGAAGGACCAGTAATAACAAATACCACTAATTTTGCACCTGTAGCAAGAAAAGGTGGAATCACTTAAACTAATAATATTGAAGCAGCAGCTGCAACTAAAGCTGCAGAACCTAATCCCACTCTTCCTTTTCCACCAAAATCAAAGAAGAGGAAACCCAATGCTAATGGCCCACGCAAAACATCAGCTGTATGGGAGCACTTCAAAAGATTACCTAACTCCGAAGGCGAAGAACACACTGCTGCTTGTAAATACTATGACAAGAAGTATCATTGTAACCCCAAGATACATGGCACATCTAGTATGTTGGACCATCTTAATTGTTGTCCAAAATACCCTGGGTCTCTTATCAATAATCCTAACCAAACTGTGCTTACTTTTGGATTTGGTAGGAGTGGGGATAAATCTGATTTAGTGCCAGCTAGCCATAGATTCAATGTTGAGGCTTGTAGAAAGGCTTTAGCAACCTTTGTCATATTAGATGAACAACCATTTGAGGTAGTCGAAGGAGAGGTTTTTAAACATCTATGTAGACAATTGCAACCACAAATTATAGTTTTTTCAAGGTATACTGTGGCACGAGATTGTTTTCAATTGTATCTAGATGAAAAAATAAGGTTGAAAGCCTTCTTTAAATCTAACAGCAATAGGGTTGCATTGACTAGTGATTGTTGGACCTCTGTTCAAAATCTTAATTATTTGACCCTCACCGCTCATTTTATAGACAATGAGTGGAAATACCAAAAGAGAATCATTAGTTTTTCTGTAGTTGCAAATCATAAAGGAGAGACTATAGGGAGGCAGATTGAGGAGGCTTTGAAGGAATGGGGTCTAAGAAGTTTATCTATAGTCACACTTGATAATGCAACATCAAATGATGTGGCTGTCTCATTCTTGAAAAAAAGGTTCAAAAATATGGGTGGGTTAGTTCTTGATGGTGATTTTTTCCATATAAGATGCTGTGCACACATTCTGAACCTAGTAGTAAATGATGGATTGAAAGAGTTGAATGATTCCATTGCAAGCATCCGCAATGTAGTGAGGTTTATGAGGTCTTCACCTTAAAGACAAGCCAAATTTAGAGAGTGTATTGAATTTGCAAGAATTTCATCTCAAAAACTTGTTTGTCTTGATGTTCCGACGAGATGGAATTTGACTTACTTAATGTTAGAAGCTGCAAAGAAATTTTAGGTTGCCTTTGATAAGCTTAAGTATGAGGACTCAAGTTATTTGGATTATTTTGGGCCTACTGGACCCCCTACTTCTGAACAATGGGATAAAGCAAGGGCTTTTTTAAAATTTTTGAAAATATTTTTGGAGGCAACCAGGATTTTTTCTACATCTTTGCATGTGACTATTCACACAGCTTTTCATCAATTGGCAGTAATCTATGATGAGATTGAAAAGTCCTGTTTGGATAACAATTCTATTTTTAGGAAAATGGGTTGTGATATGAAAAGTATTGGGCACTAAATAATATTAATCAACTTTTTTTTGGTGTCATCTTGGATCCCCGATATAAGATGAAGTATGTACAATGGTCATTTAATGGCATGTATAAACATGACCTACGGTGTACAAATCAACTCTATACTTCTATGAAAAATAATCTGACAAGGATCTATAATTGGTGTGTTGCTACCTATGACCAACAACATAACCAAACCCAATCAGGTCACCAACAATTGGGTGGTAGTTCAATGCAAACAGTAGGTCCTACTAAAATTCCAACTCAAATGCTAGGAGAAATGCCTTTAGGGCACATTTAAAGGAGAAAACTTCTATTGACCAAAAAAATGAGCTTGAAACACACTTGGCAGAAGCAAATGTTGATGCAGATGAAAAGTTTGAGTTGCTTTTACGATGGAAACAAAATTCCTCTCGCTTCTCAATATTGTCAAGTATGGCCAAGGATGTGTTCGCCACTCCTGTATCGACAATGGCATCTAAAAGTGCATTCAGTACCGGTGGGAGAGTTTTAGACACATTTTGAAGCTCCCTCACCCCACAAATGGCTGAAGCATTAATTTGTACCCAAAATTGGTTAAGGCCCTATTTACTGCAATGTAGAGATGTCAATCCAGGTGAAGAACTAGAGAACTCTGAAAATACTGTAATAGGTACCAATTTTGTTTCACCACTATGTAATAATTAATTTGTTGGTTTTTATTTGATAATTTATTTAAGTTGCTTATTTTTCTTACCATGTTCCCAAGAATTTCAAAGGGGAACTACAGGATCTTAAGCAACTAGTACAGTAGCTTCAGGACTTGGGCTTGCAAATGATGGAGTTGGGTCAATATCATCTCCACCATCACAGCCAATGACAATTGGCTAAAACTCTACTTAAATATTTTTTGCTATTTCTATGCTTGTTTTTGGTCCTTTGATATGTGAGTTCAGTTTTTATTTGACTTATTGGTATATGTAGAGCACAAAGATAACACAAGAAGGGGGGTTGAATTGTGTTATAGCAAATTTTCGCAATTCTTTTGTTAACGACGTATTGTCTAAAATAAGATAAAAAAGATTTAAAGAAAAAACGTCTTATAAGACAGGCAAAAGCTAAAAGACAAACCAGAAAGCACACAGAATTTATACTGGTTTGTCTCACCCCAGAAACTACGTCCAGTTCTTGGCAACAACCAAGTTTCACTAACTTTTTCAAGTTACAAATATTCTTTCCACAAGCCTCTTCAGGCTCAACCCAAGTAGTCTTTCACTTGCCTCTCCAAGCAAACACCCAAGTATTCTTTGAATCAAAGCCTCTTTAGGCTTCCACCAATCTCATTAAGAAAAAGGTTTACGTGTGAGTTTACCTCACTGGGTTTAACGTCTTATCAAACGAATATACAATGAAGTATAAAAAGGATTTTACAAACAAAGTTTACAAGAACTTTTTCTTTTCTTAAAGCAAATATGATTTTTCAGAATCAACAACAACTATGACAACAACAACTACTTGAAGGAGGTCTCTTCTTCTATTTATAGGCTTATCCAAAAATATCCATTGAGTGTTTTGCAGAAGACGGCCTTCGTCTAATGAAGAGAGTTGTTGAAGCATTAAATGTTTTTCACCAACTTGTCATATGATAAGATAAAGCAGTCTACTTATCTTTTCTATTCTTGTACTCAATCTTATAACAGTTATCATGTCTGCTTTCCCATTATGACATTCGCACACATATTCCTTCTTTTTCGCTGACTTTCCTTGAGAGTAAGTATATAGACTTTATACGTTTTAAGGTAGCTTACGCTCTAATTAATGTGAAGATCATTTTTAGAACGTTGTCATCGTCTATAAGATTTGTTAGTTATGAAGTTTATCTAATCAAAGGATAAGACGATATTCATTATAAAAACATTAGATGATTGTTTGCGAACAAATGATCAGACGATTATATAAGGACATATATAATTTGACTGTTTGTTATTATCAAAATAATTGAGGGTTATATATTCGTCCTTTGTCTTAACAGTATACTTTCAATTCACAGGTTAGTTTTGACACTTTTGCTTATTTTGATGTGCATCCCAGTCCCAAAGTTTTTCGATATAGCAACCCTAGTCAATTACAACTTTTTGGTAAGAAAACCTTGGTGTTATTTTGTTGTTTATTTACTTGCATTCTGCTTGCTTATAATATATATTTTTTTTTTCTTACTTTGTAGAAGTGAACTAAAGAATGGATAAATATTATACTTGAAGTTGCTCTCAATTTGAATCCACATTGTCAAAACTTGTCATATAGAGATTAGAGTAGGGGTATGTCTTCTTAGTTTATAGATAGATAGGAGTATTTGAAATGATATGGTACATACATATGCTATTTTTAAAAAAAAAAATTAAGATTCAAGGAGCATGTTATTAAATAAAGTTTACATTTATAAATGTAAGGAAATATAGAATTTATCCATTCTGTAGACACCTTAGCTGTAGCATTGTGTCTTGAACACATTGTAGGAGTCCTTTTTTTGCACAGCACCCCACTGTGAGTCCCCACTTTCCTCTTGGCATTTATTGCCCAATCAATGTCAACCAATTAGAATTAAAGGTGGACTTTAAGAACCATTAAAGGTGCCCAATCAATGCATGTTATTTTATTTTTTATAACATCCATATGTTCTTTTTATTGTAGAACTTATTTCATAACATGCATACTAACCCCTAATAACTTCCATTTTGCCTTTTTTTTGTGTGGATACATGTGATTTGAGTGCAGGATCGAAGCTCAAACTCTGATTATCTTAGATGATGTGTCGTCACTCTCTATGGGAGAAGCTTGTTTAGAATACCTTGCAGCAAGTACCTATGGTCTCCATATTTAAATTCCTACAGTGTCAATTAGTGCTTCTTGTGAAGTCAAATTTTTATTGATATGAAAGAGTCATTATACATGAAATTATTGTTACTGATGTCTGTTGTCTGATGCCATTTTTTATTCTGCCATTCATCTTTGCATGTAAATTGAAAATGTTGATAGGTTGAATTTGGAATTTCTAAAGGTTGACTTCCATATCCCTTTGTTCCAGCTTTTGCCTCGAGTCCTTATGCTGAAGTTGAACAGTGAACAACATATTATGACACTATGTGGAGCAATAGCATTACGTGATGTTGGGCTGCTGTGTTTGAGCCCAAAATATAGTAGTATTAGTGTATTATTGCATATTTGTAATTTTTATTTTTATTTGTAATTGACTGATATATTGTATTGTACTTGGAGAGACATTTGTCAGTAATTAAGAACTAATACCTATGGTGGATGCCTTAAACTAAAGATTGTTTTTTTTTTTTCATTTTTATAATGTTTTCTCAAAATAAGTACAATAATTTAATTGAAAATACTTAATTTGTTTTAATCCCTTTATCCAATTTGGTCCTACACAAAAAAAATAAAATGGGCCTACTTTATAAAAAGATTAAAGAAGTAAAAAAAAAGGGATAAATTCCCCCAAAAAAATAAAAAAATAGGTAAACTTTGATCTGGGCTAAAAAAACAGAGTGTAGCCCAATTTAAGCCCAACCTGAAACTCGCCCATCCCCGATGATCTATTGGGCAGAAACGGTATGGTAAATGCATGTCATGGTTTATTGTGGTTTTGGTTTTATGGACCCGAACTCGGCCAAACCCGCCCGCTGAACACCCCTAGTTACTAGGAATGTAGGATTCAATTGGTACCAGATCTTTTACTTGTTTTTGCATTATTATTGTTTGAATTTTTGTTTTGTAGGTGAAGTACTCAAGGGAGCCTTCCCACCAAGTGTAAGTCCCATTAGTGTTGGTGATTGGGAATTGTTATGTCGGTTGATTTGTGGTGAATTTTGATTCCTACAGTAATTGGCTAGTTGAAGAGTGTTGTGTGGGTGAAATGTGAAATTGGTCCTAAACATTTTCTCTCTTTCTCTCTCGTGCTACCTGGATCGATCAGAGTAAGGAAGCTGGGCTATGAAATTAAGTTTCAATATGGGTTGATTATGGAAGAAGATGAAGGTTGCTGTGGCCATGCAATGCAAGATGGAGATTGCCATACTCGGTTCCTAATGTTGAGGACTTAGAAGAAGAAGCCCTTTGAGTGTTGAAATAGAATTTTGTTACGTTGAAGAAAGAGTAGATGCACACCTTAGGCTAAAATAAAAGTTTTTAACTCGGTTATGTTTATAACTGATTTAAAAAACTTTTTTTTAAATCGGCTGAAAATTCGTTTTAAAAATCCTTTACATTTTATATTGCTTGTATTTAAATCGGTTCTAGAACCGATTTAAAATGTCATTTTGAATCTATTTAAAAAGCCTTTTACACAGTAGTGATTGTGTAAATAAATTTAACATACTTTTATTAATTTTAATATTGCATATAATATGCAAAATAGTAAACCTAAAATATTTTTATTTTTGTTTAAAAGAAAAGCTTACAAAAATAATTTAAAAAATAGAATAAAAATAAAGTATAAAATGGACATGTAAAATTATTAATTTAAATTTATCCTTATCTAATATTATCCATGCAATTTTTGTTTATTTAAAATATATTAAGTAATAAAAAATTCTTAATATTATAAAAATTACAATTTCTTATCTAATACTTTTCACATTACTTTTTAATTTAGTTTAAATTATAATAATAAGCAAATAATTAAAAAATTAAAAAATTATTTTTATCTTTTAAATGCTTTTATTTAAATTTTAAAGTACATTATATTTTATACTTAATTTTTTAATTTTTTTAAAAATATTAATAAAATATGATTTTTTTTTTGCATTTAATAAAATAAAAGTTATCCATACATACATTATATGGGTTAAAATACTAATTAAATATAAACATGATAATCAACTTAAACAAGAGAAGGAATTTATAAAATAAATGACCAAACTTGAACATAAAAATTGCATGATGGAACTAATACTTCATGTTTTGGTAGAAATCACATGTATTTTCTATGGAAGGCAATCCTACTTAAACCTGGGGACAACAAAGCTTTTCTTTTGAGTATTGAACGCACTTATATACTCAGGGTTCAAACTCAACCACTGATTAAGCATAAATAACCTCATGTCAATTGATCCACGCATTTAGTGATCTACTTTAATTCGTTCAATACATCAGTAAAATTGATTAGATAACTCAACATATAGCATCATCATGCATTTATATCCCTTCTTTTCCATTGAAGATGACCTACCATACCCTTCGAGTTCCAAATGCCATTTTTTTTTCAATTTTCAAATTGCTGTGTAAAAGAAAGCTAGTGAAAGGTAACATGCGCACTAGATTAATTATGAAGAGGATGGGTAAGATATTAATTGCAAAATGATATTCCTTGTCAACCTGCTAGCAATTACTGAGAAATGATATTACTGGATAAACATTGTAGAAAGTAATTAACCTACAATAAAGTGGAAAATATAATTTAGATCAGTAGCTAGCGCAGTATCCTTTGTTCACTTGTTAATGTTTTTGTCCTTTTTCGAAAATCACCAGCAAATACATGAATCGACCTGGTCTTTCTTACTTGGGTGGTTGGGCCAGACGGCCAACACCCACACCCTCCAAGTTTCCAAATATATGATAAATACTTAATCAAGCCATTTACCCAAACGGGCCTTAGGATAGATAACAAAAAGTTGGAATGGTTATTTTCTATTCCTTTCCCTTCTTCACTTGCAAAGTAGTCTAGGATTTCACATTTAATACTTTAAAGATTTGGATCCTGCGGCGTGCCTTCCTCTAATATAAAAACTTTTTTGAATAAAAAAAAAAGATTTGGACCCCCATTTTTTTTTATATGAAGTAATGTAAATCTTTCATAAATACTTTTTGAACTCATAGACCTTTCCTACTGACACAATCGGGATCTTGACAGGGCAATAAAAGAAATTTGAAAATATTTTAAAAATGGAGTAGCCACCAACGTTTATTTAATTTGATAAAACGTTGCAAAAATATTTTTTAAAAAAATATTTGGTCTACAAAAACTAGTTGAGTTTGGGAGTCGATTTACGTATAGAGAAGGGTGGAAAATAAACACCACATCACCCCTAATATGTCCACTCTAAAGTGGTAACCTTTATAAGTTGATTGTGCAAGATTTTTAATAACTAAAAAATTATATTACGCCTATTAATTAAAATAAAAGGAAATCATTTTGTGTTTTTTTTTTAAGAAAGAAAACAAAAGAAAATAAATTTTACAATAAAAAGAAATTTGGAAAAAGACAATTTATTTTGGGAATACTTTTATTTTATTTTTCTTGCAAGTTAAAAGCAAGAACTTTATTTATTTTCAGAGGAGAATCCATATTCTTAAGACTTATAAAAATATAACTATACATAAGTCTTTACGATGAACACAACACTTGAGGGTGGAAAACTATACAATCAACAACGTAGCTCGTTGCTTAAGATTCAAAATTTATTTATTTATCTTGTAGAAAGATTAACGAATGAACTAATTTTTATAAAAGGCTAATTCACATATTGCACAAGGGTTAAGATGCATACGATACTTGGGGATGACATGCCATAAAATCAATGTCACAGCTATTTATGTGAACTTAATTCATGTAATTAATAAAAAATAAACTCCTTTCCCCTTTTTATTAAATTCATCTTAAAAAGACAAAGAAAAAAAGTGTAAAAGTAAACAATAATTAAACCAGTTAAAAATACACAAAGGACACGTAAACGTTGAAACAACAAAATGCTAAACTCATATTTTTTCTTTTTTTCTTTTTAATTAATTGGAGGAGAAATAAATAAATAAATAAAAAGACCTGAACTGCACGAGAAACACACGCACTAAAAGTTTCACATTACAAAACATCTATTATATAATTTCTATTGCTAAGAAAACTCATGACAGCATACACGTACAAACAAAACCAAAAATAAGAAAAAAATAATAATAACAACATTTTGTTGAGTAGCAGCGCGTACGTAACACAATTCAACCATCATGACAATTTCTCTTTTATGTCAATATCAACACCCACCAAGTTATTACTATTTTTCTTTTTCTTTTTTATTATCTTAAACACTCTTATTTTAGTTCTAAAGCAATAGCTTAGAAATGACAATAGGTAGGGTTTACATAGAATACTTTAGTACCCGTTTTCATATCTCTGTTTAAAAAAAATACTAGTATCTGACCTTATACTCACGCGGATAGCAACTTTAATCCTTATCCTCGTACCTGTTGGATATCTATATATCTATACTCGTACTTGTTATCCGCATTTTGCTTATGTATAAAATCAAGAAAACAATAAAAGAATATTAATTAAAAAATTGGCATAACTAAATTGAAAAATTATTCTTAAATCACCCAAACATAATCATACAAGTAATATTAGAAACAACATCATTTAGCATAATCATTCTTAAATGTAATGTTCTAATTCTTAAAGTTGATTAAATTATAAATCATATATAAATTGATTGTACCTAAACTAGATTTTGTTTTATGAATTGTTTCATTAAGTTTATGAACTAATATTAGACTTACTATATCTAACAAATTTCACTTTAATGATAGACCATGCTTCAAGTGTTGCACTAACAACTTATAAAATAAATAATAAAAATATGTTCACATTGAAAGACATATAATTGAAATTTTTTGCATAACTGTTGCTACATAATGCAGCTAAAATATCTAACTTAAGTGAAATAATAATGAATTTAACAAGTCTAATCAATGTTAATAATAGTCTATCACAATAAGTACAATTTAGTGAGTCAAGGATACCTTAATTAAATCAACATAAGTTAGAGAATGTTAAGTATGGAAGTTTTGTATAATTTGACAGTAAACACCTAACACGAGTATGAATAAATAACTAAACTAAAACTATATTTTAATAATTAAATTAATAATACCCGCACCTATTCTCATTACTTTTTGTAGGTATAAATACCTGCTCCCAACCCCATTTCCATTAAACAGATATTTATCCAACCCATTGCAAGTACTAGAGTATGGGTAAAATTATCATTCTAAAAAGAACACGTTCTGCAACAAGCAAAAGAACACCATCACAAATAAGACAATGGTTCATGCCTATACGAACAACTAGAATAAGACCCAATAATATGAACACTAAAAAATGAAACAAGGAAAATCAAAGCAATTGTAAAAAAACTAAAAATTACAACAGGAACATGGGCAGAGAATGGTGTGAGGTTGTGCGCAGTTCTCGTTTTGAGCGTAAAAGAACTGAGATCACTAAATGTTTGAACGTGGAAGTGGTGGAAAAGCTTGGCTGGGAGAGTGTCCGTGCTTGCTGTCTATTTCAAGGGAAACAAGGGAGGCCATGCAGATAGCTAGTTGTGGAGATGGTGACGCATTGGTGGCTTCCATGGTTGGTGGGTGGTGGATTCATGGCATAATTTTGCATAGAGCTAGGTTGCCGCATGATGGTGGTTGGATATGTTTGTGTTGGTTCACACTGCGTGACTTCAAGTCGCAGACGGTGTAGTGCATACAAGAGGGAGCATGTGACCGGACATCAAAAAAGTCATATATGTTTATAAAAAAGAGAGAGTCATATATGTATGCATTTAAGCAATTGACTAATTTATTATGCATCAAAAAAGTCAAATTTAAACAATTACATAATTTATTATACATATGTATGCATTTAATCACAATCTTTTAATTTTTCAATCATTGTGTAATAAATTGGGTCTAATAAATAGCCTAAAGGGTCTTGAACTCTTGATCATAGGTTATCACATTGTGCCATATTATGCATTCTCCTATTTTATATATAATTGAGAATTAAATTTGTACATTTAATATACTAAATTTCAATGTCTTATTAGGAAAATATCCTACAAGCATAATAAACTCTATGTATGGTTCGAAGGTGCTGATAAATGAAAAAATTGTAGAGATAGAATAGTATAAAAATAGGTAATGCGAAAAACAAGAGTTTGAGTTCTGTAATTTAAGAGTAATATTTCGCATAATCAAACCTTGAAATCAATTCTATCAGTTTGGATTCAAGTCAAGTTTATGAATCATATAGTCAAGTCAAAGTGTTGTTCACATCAAGCATACTAAGGAGTCCTCAAGAAACCCTAGTAAGTCCTTTTTTGTGACCTAGCATGATCAAGAAGAACAATGCCTATTTATTGAGTGTCATTGGGCCTAAAGACAAGAGGTCCACCCGACCTAAAGGGCCCTCAATAGGTTAATCAATTTGAATGTAATTGGGCCTAAGGGTTAGAGGCCCAATCCTCCTAACTAAACAGTCCACAACCCCTCAAGCGTTGAGCCTGAAAGGCATGAGCGCTTTTATACTCAATTGGGCTATTTGGTCGAACGGTCCACATCCCCTCAAGAGTTGAACCTGAAAGGCGTGAGCGCTTTCTATGCTCAGTTGGCCTATTTGGCTGGACGGTCCACAACCTTTCAAGCGTTGAGCCTAAAAGGCGTCGGTCGACCTATTTGGCTGGATGGTCCACAATCCAAAATTATAACAAGAATTGATGCAGGTGGTATGCCTTTGTAAACAATGCATAAAATCTACTGGGATTAAATCATGGAGTTCAAAATCATGCTCAGTTTGTGTACCAATATTTACTCAGATCTTAATATTGTGTTCATCATGTTAGACGAATTACATTTGTGGGGTCAATAATCACTATGAACATCCAATTTTGTCCAAGTAAATAAAAATAAAATATAAAAGACAAGAAAAAAAGAAATAAGAGAACTTTTGAAGGGGAAAAGCTCTTTTTTTTTATGATGAATACTATGGAAAGGCAATGTCATATCTTGAGTTATACTTGTCCATTTGAGGTGTTCTTTGCACGTTGAAAAACTTGTAGAAAGATCTACAACTCATATCTCTACCTCAAAAACCAAAATCAACCTCAAAGTGAGGCATTTAATCATAAAAAAACTCAAGTCCCACATTCCTTCCCTTTACTTAAAAGTCCCACATTGGACAATCTAGACTCATGAATCTTTTCCTTCCCCTATATAAAGAGGTGCCTACCAAGCAATGGGAGGAGGCCAAAAAATCCATTAATTATGGGCTTAATGCAAAGCATAGAGCTTATGAAGGTTTGTTTTTTTTATTATCTCTTTTATTTTTTCTCTCTTGGAGCTTTTACTAGAAGCTTATGATGGATTGTTTTATATTCATCACATATTGTATCTTGAGGTAAATTTGTCTATCTTATCCTTTTTATATATATGTTTTATTTCCTTTTTTTGTCGTTGTTATTTTGTTAAATTTTATTCTTTGTATGTCCTTTTCAAATTAGAAATATTTTATATTTAATTTTTTTTAGAGAAAGGATTAATTGGATGTGACATCTTTTTAATCCTAAGGTTTTAAGGCACAAGTTGTGACAACTTAATGTCTTTAAACTCCTCTCTAAAATTAAAAATGTTAAACTAAAATTAATTTGCTTCAATGGATTGACTTGGGTGTACACTTCTGTTGATTCTATTTTTAGGACATATAAGCCGTGACGGTTTAGAAATCCTAAAATTAAATAAACCAAATTAAAAAATAACAACACACAAATATTTTCTACAAAAGAACTATGTGAGTTTGATTCTCCATTGCACCGGAAGATATGTAGGAGTAAAGGCTCACTCCTGTCGATCTCAAAAAATAATAAAATTTAAGATAAAATAAAATTCTTTTTTTATAATAATAAAATTCTTCTTGCAATTATTTTTAGGATGAGATAAATATTTTAAAAGTTATTTATAATTTGCTTAATTAATTAGAGGTAACCGTCTTTATGACAGACGTCGTAAGATGCTAATACCTTCCCTACGCGTAATCGACTCCTGAACCCAAAATTTGATTTCGTAGACCATTTCCTTTTTAAGTTTTTCCAATGTTTGCCCTTAATAAGTATTGGTGGCGACTCCTTGTTTTTAAAACTCTTTTTCACCGTCCCGCCGCGACCCCGGTTGCGACAAATGGTGACATCACTGGGGAGATTTTGAGAATCAAGCCTGTCATAATTGATTAAGCAAATTTGTGACTTTTAATTTATTTATATCACCCTTTTCTTTTCTTTTATTGTTGTTTGCCTTATTGTTGTACATAGTTTAATTCATTACATGTCTTCTATTTGTGAATATGTTTTACATATTTTTGAACCATAGGATAGAAAACCTTTTATTATATTGTATGTGTATTGTTTGTTTTGTAGGCTAGGTAGTTTAGAAATTGCTCCGTTCACACACTTCACTTACACATCTCACACACATTTATGAGTGGGGTACTATACCCGGACCTGAGTGCAGCTTAGGATAGATAAGAGGTTGAGTAGTGGTAACCTTCTGGATGTACATCCAGTTTGGTTATCATGAAGGCCTCACCTAGAGTTTGATTCTTTCGAAAGTGTTATCACTTCCAATAGTTTACCTATTGTTGTGATTAATATTCTAAGAAAGGGTCATTGGCTCTAGGAACCCATTTTTAGAACCATAGAATCACGTATTGGGAGAACCACGTTTTAAAATAACTCGTAGAGATGCCAACTCTTTGGAAAACCCTTATAGGTTCCAATGGAGCAATACGCTACCCTTGCATTCAAATAACATAGCATGCATATATGAAAAAAAGAAAATATAATAAAGTTCTTTTTTTTTACCTATTTCACGATCATGCATTTTAGTTCATTCAAAAAAAAAGAGAAAGAGAAGAAAAAAAGAAAGTACAAAAGTTTTTTTTATCATTTTATGGAAAGCATCATGCATTTTATCATAAAAAGGAAAAAAAAAAAAAAGCATTGCTGTACAGAGAATCATCATGGCATGTTGCATTCTCATTTCACCCATGATTATCGCATACTCATAGCATATTTTTCTTTAAAGTGAAAGAAAAAAGGGAAAAATTGAAAAAAAAGACAGCATCCCTACGACACCCTTATAGGACCTACGCTAAGACAAAGATCATGGAAGGAATTGTGGGAGATCTAGGACAGCAGCACGAGGAGCTAAGAGGAGATGTGAACCAATTGAAGGAGCAGATGAACAAGATCTTGGAGATGTTACAGATGATGGAATCAAGGAGAGGTGCAAATGGGAATTCGTCTCAAGAACCTCAAGTTACACCTAACTATCCTCCAGGATTCACTCTGCCCCTACAAGCTAATCGTGGTGCTCAAGCATGGCCTCCATATGGCCTCCCTGCTGGTTATACCCTACCCGTGGCCATGAACACTCTAGAGGTTAACCGTCAAACCGCTACTTCAAATCCCCCAAACCAAACACAATCCCAAGACCCAAACCTTGAAATCGATGGCACCCAAGTCCTTCCACCACAACACACGCACATACCCTATTTGCCCCAACCTAACACTACCCTTGGAGGCCCCCTAAACCATCAAGATGTTAACCCAATGCCAACTGTTATCATCCACCCTTGCTAGTCTAATGACACCCAGTCCAAGGATAAGCTGTAGTTTCTAGAAGAAAGATTGAGAGCTATCGAAGGAGTTGACCATTATGGCTTTAATGCTACTGATTTATGTTTGGTGCCAGACGTTGTGATCCCTCCTAAGTTCAAGGTTCTTGAATTCGATAAATATAGAGGGGACATATGCCCAAAGAACCATCTCACCATGTATTGTAGGAAGATGGCTGCCTGTGCTCATGATGATAAATTGTTGATTCATTTCTTCCAAGAGAGCCTTATGGGGGGTTTATTTAAGGTGGTACATGAACTTAGAGCGACGACGGGTACGAACATGGAAGGATTTGGCGGAGGCTTTCTTGAAACAGTACAAATACAACATGGACATGGCTCCAGATCGAACGCAGTTACAAAATATGGTGAAAAAAGAGAATGAAACCTTTAAGGAATACACCCAACGCTGGAGGGGTGTGGCTGCTTAAGTACAACCTCCATTGTCTAAAAAGGAGATGGTCACGATGTTCATTGATACGCTCCAATCACCTTTCTACGATAGGATGATTGGAAATGTATCATCGAATTTCTCAGACCTAGCGGTTATCGGAGATAGGGTTGAAATGGGAGTACGAAGTGGGAAGATTGCTCATCTATCGACATGATCTGTAAGTGCAAAGAAATCCACGACAACCATAGATGAGAAAAAAAGAAGAGAAACAAATGCGATAATACCAACACCATTCATACCCAATTACAATCCTATCCATTTTGTACCAAATTATTGACCACCTTTCATACACAATCCACAAATAGCGACAGTTTCCCAGTCACCATACCAACAGCCTTACCAACCTGGAATGGTCTACCGACCACCACCACCACAAGCTTCACCACCTACTGTGCCTCAAACAAACCAACCAGTAGTCCCACAGTCCAATACAAACAATATTCAGAAAAAGACAAATAACCAACAAAGAACACTTACCCCAATTCCCATGACCTATACTGAACTTCTGCCGCATTTGGTATGCAATTCTTTGGTTGTCCCTTACCCTTTAAAACCTATTCAACCGCCATATCCAAAAAGCTATGATCCAAATGCCAAATGTGACTACCATGCAAGGTCTATAGGGCATCCTACGGAAATGTGTTTGGCGTTTAAGTTCAAGGTGCAAGACTTAATAAATATGGGGTTGTTAAGCTTCAAAAAAGATAGTCCAAATGTCAAAAATAATTCGCTGCCAGGTCATGGAAGTGCATCGGTAAATGCCATTGATGAAGTCGGTCAACCAGTAAGGGAGGTGGGGAAAGTTAAAACCCCTATAGGAGTCGTCTTTTCAGAGTTATGCAAATATAAGATGATTGAGGGGCAGTCCCTTAAAGCAGAAATGTGTGGTCTTCACCCAAGAGCCGAGCACTCTATCGAGGATTATGATGAATTTAAGCAGATTTTGCAAAGGTTAATGGACTCAAACCTGGTCCAAGTAAGCCAATCACAAAGAACGAATGATGTGCTAATGGCCCAGTTAAAAGAAAAACAAGGTGTGTCTACTTCGAGGCCGTTGGTAATTCACTTCACCATAAATGTGTCTCTACCAATACCTCATGCTGAGCCGAAGACTGAGAGAATTCCCATTTGTGACCTCTACCAGAGCTTTCGAAGTGGAGGATTGGTGCATGTAGATCAAGTGGCTATGGCTAAGGAAGATCAAAATGCAGACGACCATGTTAACTTGGTATACCCATGAAGCCCTGATGAAGAGCTGCACAATTGGGAGATAATCGAATTTCCTGTGGCTTTTGATTCACTTTCAAAGTAATTGTAATGCAAACTCTATGATTATGCCCATAATTTTAGTATCATTTTTTGTTAAATGGGCTTGCATGTTACTTTTTGGTATTGTATGAATGAAATGCATTTCAGAACTTTCCAGTTATTCCCTTCATCCTCTTCCTTTCTCTCCTACTATCTTAATATCTATTTGTTTCCTTATTAACCCTAAATTGCAGATCTGAAAATAATCATCTTGAAAATAATAGTGCTAATGTTCCATACTACAACTTTGATCACCCTATCTATCAAGCTGATGAGGACGATGATGACTTAGGAACCCCATCTAAGTTGAAGAGGTTAGTGGAATAGCAGGACAAAATGATTCGGCCCCATGAAGAAGAAATTGAAATAGTCAATCTGAGAAATGAAAATGATAGAAGGGAAGTTAAAGTCGGCACCGCCATGAAAGGGAGTGGGCGAGACAGGTTGCTTAAGCTTTTATTTGACTATGTTGATATCTTTGCATGGACATATCAGGATATGACCAGGCTAGATCTTGGCACAGTTGAGCACATATTATCATTGAAGCCTGAATACCCTCCAGTTAAGCAAAAGTTGAGGCGAATGAAACCGGAGGTGTCATTAAAGATCAAAGAAGAGGTTAAGAAATAATTTGATGCGGGATTCCTTGCAATGGCTAAATACCTTCAATACAACAAGATGATGAAGGAGTTATGTGGTCACTTCAAGATTCGTAATTCCTCACCATATCGTCCAAAGATGAATGGAGCGGTAGAAGCAACGAATAAGAATATCAAAAAGATTGTTTAGAAGATGGTGGTAACATACAGGGATTGGCATGACATGCTCCCTTTTGCATTGCACGGCTATCGCACTTCTGTTTGCACATCTACTGGGGCAACTCCATATTCTTTGCTATATGGGATGGAAGCTGTACTTCCAATTGAAGTAGAGATCCCTTCATTGAGAGTATTGGCAGAAACGGAACTTGAGGAAGCTGAATGGGCTCAAACTCGCTATGATCAACTGAACCTCATTGAAGAAAAAAGATTGATTGCTTTGTGCCACGACCAATTATATCAAAGAAGGATGAAGAGAGCTTATGACAAAAAGGTCTGTCCTCGAGAGTTTCAAGAAGGCGACTTGGTGCTTAAGAAGATATTGCCTATCCAGAAAGATCACAGAGGAAAATGGACTCCAAATTACAAAGGTCCTTATGTGGTGAAGAAGGCTTTTTCAGGAGGGGCTCTAATCCTTTTAAATATGGATGGCAAAGATTTATTGCTTCTCGTAAACTCTGATGCAGTCAAGAAATATTATGCATGAAAAGAAAGACAAACAAAGGTCAAATAAAAATAAAAAGAATAAAAAAGCTCACTAGACCGAAAACTTGAAAAGGCGATCTAGGCAAAAGTTAGAGCAACCTGGTAGGCCGAAAACTCTAAAAGAGTGGCCTAGGCAAAAGTTAAGGTCAAATGAAAAAAGAAAAAAAAAGAGCTCGCTAGGCTAAAAACCTAAAAAGGCGGTCTAGGCAAAAGTTAGAGCGATTTGCTAGAATTACCTGTGGAAAGGAAGTGAGTAAAAGAAAAATGGCAACAGAAAGACTGAGGCAAATTGATGATTTGAAAGAGAAAGCTGATGGGTTTACCAAAGCATCTGATGTCCTCAAAAGCCAACCAACAGGTTCTCAAAGTTGTAGACATGGGAAATTGGCATTGTTAATCTGAGCTGCTTTGTCGCTTTCGTTATGTTATCATTGTATCTATCTGTTTTGCTTTTGTGAATCTTGCTCTTGTATCTAAGATTCCTTTTTGAAGCAATAAAATACTTTCTGCTCCACCATCAATTCATTGACTCACAGCATTTATTTCATTATATACTGAAAATGAAGCATGCAATAACATTTAAAAAAGCATTACAATTATGACGAATAGTCCAAAAGCCACTAGAAATATGGTGAATTGTTAACCAGCTCTGATAAGGGTAACAACTAATTGACAGTTTGAAGCATTGAATAACTTAGCCATGGTTGGCCAAGAATCAAGTCTCCAAGCATGATTTTAAGTGGATTGAAAGAAAGTTCATTCTGAATCCTCCTCACAGCTTACGGCGTTTGAAACCGTAAGGGGTCAAAGGTTGGAAAGAGAAACACACATACATTAAAAGAGAGAGAGAGAAAGATAGAAAAAGAGGGTGCTTTAATAAAAAAAATACGTTTCACATCATGCATACATTCCATCATGACATTGCATCACTTGTCATTAACTTTTAGTTTTTCTTGCTCAACACCTGTTTTCCGTTCACATGTCAGGTCCTCATGCCCGTCGCTTTTAAGTTTTTGGCTCCCACACCCGTTATTTTTAAGTTTATGGGTCCCCATGCCCATTATTTTTAAGTTTTGGGCCCCCACGCCTATTGTTTCTAAGTTTTTGGGTCCCCACACCTAATTGTTTTTATATATCGGGTCCTCATGCCCTTTGCTTTTAAGTTTCGAGCCCCCATGCCCCTTGTTTTTAGTTCCTGGGTCCCAACGCCCAATTGCTTTCACATATCGGGTCCTTATGCCTGTCACTTTTAAGTTTTGGGCCCCCACACCCACTGTTTTTTAGGTTTCTAGGTCCCCATACCCATTACTCTTATGTTTTCGGGTCCTCGTGCCCAATGCTTTTACGTTTTCGGGTCCTTACACCCACTGCTTTTACGTTTTCGGGTCCCCACACCCACTGTTTTTACGTTTTTGGGTCTTCACACCCATCACTTTTAAGTTTCGAGTCTCTACACCCACCGTTTTTACATTTCGAACCCCTGCGCCCACTACTTTTACAATTTCGGGTCTCCATGCCCACCGCTTTTACGTTTCGGGTCCTTACGTCCACTGCTTTTACATTTTCAGGCCCATGTGTCCACCACTTTTACGTTTTCGGGTCCCCGCGCCCACAGTCTTTATGTTTCAGGTCCCTGCGCCTACTACTTTTATGTTTTCAAGCCCCCGCACCCACAGTCTTTACGTTTTGGGTCCCCACGCCCACTACTTTTATGTTTTCGGGTCCCCACGCCCATTGCTTTTACGTCTTCGGGCCCCTGGGCCCACTACTTTCACGTTTCTGGGTCCTCGTACCCACTATCTTTTTTTTTGGGTCCCCATGCTCACTGCTTTAATAGTTTCAATTCTCATGCCCACCTTTCTTATGTTTTTAGGTTTTCATATTCACTACCTTTCTGTTCAGGTCCCATACAAAATTAGGGTTTATATCTTTACTTATCTTTTACTACGATAATATGAAAATGTTTAGTTATTCATATTATCTAGTAAAACCTAAGTAAAGAGGGAAACTGTGAACACCCAATTTTGTCCAGGTAAATAAAAATAAAATATAAAAGACAAGAAAAAAAGAAATAAGAGAACTTTTGAAGGAAAAAAGCTCTTTTTATTTATGATGAATACCATGGAAAGGCAATGTCATATCTTGAGTTATATTTGTCCGTTTGAGGTGTTCTTTGCACCGTTGAAAAGCTTGTAGAAAGATCTACAACTCATATCTCTACCTCAGAAACCAAAATCAACTTCTATCTTGATGAAAATCAACCCCAAAGTGAGGCATTTAATCATAAAAAAACTCAAGTCTCACATTCCTTCCCTTTACTTAAAAGTCCCACATTGGACAATCTAGACTCATGAATTTTCTCCTTCCCCTATATAAAGAGGTGCCTACCAAGCAATGGGAGGAGGCCAAAAAATCCATTAATTATGGGCTTAATGCAAAGTATAGAGCTTATGAAAGTTTTTTTTTTTTTATTATCTCTTTTATTTTTTCTCTCTTGGAGTTTTTACTAGAAGCTTGTGGTGGATTATTTTATATTCATCACAAATTGTATCTTAAGGTAAATTTGTCTATCTTATCTTTTTTATATATATGTTTTATTTCCTCTTTTTTGTCATTGTTATTTTGTTAAATTTTATTCTTTGTATATCCTTTTCAAATTAGAAATATTTTATATTTAATTTTTTTTAGAGAAAGGATTATTTGGATGTGACATCTTTTTAATCTTAAGGTTTTAAGGCACAAGTTGTGACAACTTAATGTCTTTAAACTCCTATCTAAAATGAAAAATGTTAAACTAAAATTAATTTGCTTCAATGGATTAACTTGGGTGTACACCTCTGTTGATTCTATTTTTAGGACATATAAGCCGTGACGGTTTAGAAATCCTAAAATTTAATAAACAAAATTAAAAAATAACAACACACAAATATTTTGTACAAAAGAACTACGTGAGTCTGATTCTCCATTGCACCGGAAAATACGTAAGAGCAGGGACCCACTCCTGTCAATCTCAAAAAATAATAAAATTTAAGATAAAATAAAAATATTTTTTTATAATAATAAAATTCTTCTTGCAATTATTTTTAGGATGAGATAAATATTTTAAAAGTTATTTATAATGTGCTTAATTAATTAGAGGTAACCGTCTTTATGACGGACGTCGTAAGATGCTAATACATTCCCTATGCGTAATCGACTCCCGAACCCAAAATTTAATTTTGTAGACCATTTTCTTTTTAGGTTTTTCCAATGTTTGCCCTTAATAAATATTAGTGGCGACTCCCTGCTTTTAAAACTCTTTTTCGCCGTCCCGCCGTGACCTTAGTTGCGACAATCATCATAATGAGATTTTCATCATATAAAATGTAAATGACTCAAGTCAATCAAGGGTAAACCTTTAAAAACATACCAAGATCTTAAAATAACACTAGCTCAGCTGGAAAAGTGTTTGATGTTTAGTAAGCCGACTGTCGTTGCAGGTCTTCTATGTGTGCCTGGGGGTTGGTTGGTCGACTATTGCCGTAGGTCTTTTTTGGTGCTCGGGGGGTCAAGTTACAACCTTCACTCATGAGACTTTTTTGGTTGCCTTGGGGGTCGAGTGACAACCTTTGCTCATGGGACTTTTTTTGGTGCCCGAGGGGGGCTGAATTACGACCTTCGCTTACAGGACTTGTCTTCGTGCCCAAGGGGCCAAGTTACAAGTTACAACCTACACTCGCAGGACTTTTTGGTTGCTCGTGGGTTGAGTTACAACCTTCACCCGTAGGACTTTCTTGGTTGCCCGAGGGCCGAGTTATGGCCTACGCTTGTAGGACTTTTTTGGTTGCCTGGGGCCGAGTTACGACCTTCGCTCACGGGACTTTTTTTGGTCAGGGAGTTGAGTTACGACCTATGCTCACGAGACTTGTCTTTGTGTTCGAGGGGTCGTATGGCTGACCTTCGCTCGCGGGTCTTATGTTGCTTGGGGGGGTCGATTGGCCAACCTTTGCTCATAGGTCTTTTTTCTTCATGCCTGTTCCTCTGTTGCAAAGTTGGAGCAAACAAGGAAAACACTTAGTAATAATGACCAAATAATAATTGACCCAGTAATAGTTGAAGTGGGTTGACAAATAGGTTGGCACTTCTAGCTTCAATAGCAAATGTAAACTGATGAACAATACACGAATTTATTAAGAACATCCAGTGTCGTTCAAAGAGGTCATAACACGAAATATGTTGTTAATACCGTCACTTCAATGTGATATAATAAATAAGAAAGGACTTCTAGTAATACCAAAACTCCAATGATACTTGAAACTGGCTATTAATTCTACTAAGCATATTCCAAATATTTTGTGACGTGAAAAACATAGTCAGAGATTGACTAAAGAAAAAGGTATTTGGTCTAATGATATCACAAAATGAATGCTTCCCTAATTTTTTCCAATAACATAAAAGCCAAATATTTATAAATGATTGCAATCGATCTAATTCCAAGTCCATTACTGGCGATGGTTATAAATGATTTTTAATAGGAATTTCAAAGGAAGTGAACCATAACTAAGCTGTCACATCAACAAAAGTGATAGATAACTTTAAAGTAATTAATTAAGTCAATTTAATTTTCACAGGGCATGAGCGGTTAAAGTGTTGGAAACAAAAATTCTATTCACATGTAGCAAGGCACTAGAGAGAAATTACAAATGTAGACAATTTTTATTTTTTGGAACAACCTAATTTCTCAATAGAAAAAATAAAAATTAGAGCTAAGCATGCCAACTTTGCGAACACAGGACCACATCACAAATATCATTAACCGCTTATTAGTTTTATCTGAAATACTACAATTACTGTAATTGGGCCAGAGGATTTTTGGTAGTTTGTAGGATGTCAAATCATAGGCTAAAATTAAACTGGTGCCAAGAATAGATATCGCAAAGTAGTCATATTGGCATTAATCAAATATCAAATATCAAATATCAAATATCAATGTAATAAGCATCGTTATTACTTCTTGGAACACAATTTCACCATTGATAGATAGATAGATGATTACATAAGTACCTCAAATAATATGAGTCTGCATTCAAAGGTTGCACCAGTAAAAATTTCCATTCCCTCAAATAATTTCTTTAAACAAAATATATTTACCGGTTGGTTCAAACACGTATACTAAGGATAAGCTAAAGAAAGGCTACCCTCAGAAAAATAAATAGCAGGTAAACATGAAAACAACCAGCCATAGAAGATTAGTCAAAAACTCAAGCATAACAAAATGTTTCTAACACATTGCCCTTAGTTTTGACAAAATGAGTGAATCTCTCTTATAGTTCAGCAGTATACGTTGACCCTAACAGGTATCAAAGTAAGAAACAACGAAAAAAGAAATTGGTAAAAGATCAATCACATGCTGCAAAATTAGACTACAGAATGGTGAAAATCAGTCACATCCTGCAAAAATCAATCATAACAGGACAGTATGGATTAAATCATTAACCAATCAATTTTAATAATCTGTAAAACAAAAGCAGGAATAATGATCAGGGACGCCTTCCAATTCAAATTTTAATAGGATAATCAAATCTCGGTCAAGTTGCTTTACTTGCAGTTTAGCCCAACAACAATATTAGACATATCTACAGGGGGAGACTGAGTTGTTTTAAGCATTGCAAACTTAGGCAACGATGTAGAGGAAAATCAAAGGAATAAAAATACACAGAGAACCTGTACCCCGAGAAATAAGCAGGCCTCTTTAATATAAACAGAATTACATTGCAGATATATTTCAGTTCATTCATGACTAATCATTCATTTCAAAATATAACCAGTAAATAAAGTAGAAATAGGTACGGGAAAGATGCAACTGAGTGAGGAAAGAGAATTAAGTCACACAAAATACAGATTCCAGAGCTTACACATTTTGTACCATGAAGGAACCAATATAAGTCTCTGCTTCACGATCTAACTGAACAACAAGATCAATATTGTCGATATACTCGTGTTCACCATATGTAGCATTCAATATGGCCATCAGGAATCAGACGAGCATTTTATCAGATAGGTAGCATGCTACTGGGTAAAAACATCAAAATATGGACAACATTTCAACTACGATACAGTTACCTCAATTGTCAAAGAGTCAAATTATTTCAAAAGTAGCAGAAATGGAAAAAGGAAAGGAGAAGCACAATCTATACCCACGAGAACCTGTTGTGTGCATGAAATGGGTTGGGAAAAGAAGGTGAGCGAACTTGCATGAAATGGGCTGGGAAGTGAAGGTGAGAGAACTTTGGCAAGTTCCAAATGACGAAGCTGATACTCCAAGCACTTCATGAGACAACATCGTTGGTGGAGGAATTGTCGTGTGTAGCTTCCGCCAACCAATTGGCCTCCGACGGAGCTGGCACTGCTTCTCCTGCCGAGACTGCAACGGTGAGTGCCGATGTCGATGGTAACGAAGCCGCAAGGGGCCGAGACCCCCAATCGTTTGGTGGCCGCGAAAGTTGTGGATGGAGACCAAGAAGCGTCTAACAGCAAAGATAAGTCGTAAGCTTTTAACCCCATGGTCATGGACTGCAGGCATAGTGACTGCCTGAAAGAGTTTTATCGGCAGCCCCCACGGTAGGCCCAATGTTCACGTCATGCATACTAAGAAGTCTTCAAGAAACTCTAGTAAACACTTTTCTGTGATTTAGTATGATCAAGAGAGGTAATGCCTATTTATTGAGTGTCATTGGGCCCGAAGACAAGAGACCCATCTGGCTTGAAGGGTCCTCAACACGTCAGTCAATTTGAGTATAATTAGACCTAAGGGTTAAAGGCTCAATCCTACTAATCAGACAGTCCAGTTTTGCATAGAGCTAGGTTGCTGCATGACAGTGGTTGAATATGTTTGTGTTGGTTCACATTGTGTGACTTCAAGTCCCAGACGCTGTAGTGCATATAAGAGGGAGCATGTGACCGGACATCAAAAATTCATATACACATACAGTTAAAGAGGGTTCAACATTCCATCGAATGATGATGTGAGCAAGAGAAAAAAGGAAGTGTGGTTGATGCAAGACAAAGAAACTAAACACACTGAAGTTAAATTCATATTTTACTAGAAGAGAATTAAAAATAGGCTCATCTCCAGGCAAACCACAAATCAGCTTACAAACACTAATAACCAGAAGAAGAAAAAATTAAGGAACATCAAATAGTTCACACATGTACAATACATTACTTCAAATTCTGAGTTCAGTGGTGTACAACAACAGTAGAGAAAGTGATAAAACAATAGTTTATCGAACGAAAACTTTCCACATTATACAAGCTAAAAAGTCCAGTTTCTCATCCGGTATAGACATGGTTCTCCCCCACTCTTTTAGTCTATTTTCTTTCACCTCCCAGTATCTATTTCCCCAGTGTTCTCTAATAGTTAAAGACAGTGTTGATAACACGTATAACAAAATAAAAACATCTATTTTCTGTTCAAAATATATTACAACGGTAAAATATAGGACAACTTAAAATAATGTACTCGAATATCAATACTAGAAGCATCAAAATTTTCTTCCCTATGCCATTATCCACAGCGAGACCAACCTTTCCTTTTCTATCAACTTGTTGATAAGTGATACCAAAATAAAAACAAATCAATCCTTTTTGTAAATATTTGGTGCGCATAGACAAAAGAAGAAAAAGGAAGTGGTACATACTGTGTTCAATGTTATAAAGTATACTAAACACCATTATTTATATCAAATAGGAACCATTAAGCCACTTTTGTAGGAAACAGATTAGATCATATCTTTATCTTTTTCCAACTCTTTTTTACTTTACCTTCAAATGCATTTAAAAACAACTTATCTTGTATTTGTTCCAACAATTATCTATCAGGGCATTTGAAACAAACTTGACTATGTCCAACCTGAGGTGCTCGTGTATGCATGTATCAAATTTAATTTACTTTGCTTTATTTATATTATTCATATTTTTGGTGTTAGAAAAAAATATAATAATATTCCACTTAAAAATATTTATTTGATTAAATTAAATTCTCTAATTTAATTATCAAGTAATAGAATAATTTCTCTTGCAATGATTAGAACACTCGTTTCTGTGCAACTCGGTAGGTTTAGTACTAAGTTAGTAGTAAATTAATCAAAATTAGTTTTACTAATTAAGGTAGGCATCTAGCAACACTTCTTAACGTCCAAATTGTATAAAGTAGCGTCTCTTACCTTCAAGAACAAATAAGAGAATAAAGTAATATTTTCTTCCATCGTTTACAACTCTTGGTTAACTCTAGAGTATGGTATTACTGTCAAACTCTAATAAGTCAACACATGTATTTAATCAGTGAATGACTTAAGAAATTCATTTCTTCATTCATTCACTTGCCCTATCTAAAGTCTTAATTTTATCATAGAACTCAAACTCATTACCAAGAGTTGATGGATTCCTTCTTTATTAATCATTAATTCTACAAATATATAATTATATCCAATGTTCATTTAACTAGTGATCTAAGGCATTAGGTGTGTCTAGAATTAAAATAAAATAAAAAACTTGTTAATTACTATTATAATCTCATAACAAAGAAAATTATTACATTTTCTTCTTGAGAATTTCATATTAATAGTTTAAGCTGGTAATGTTAACCATTAGTAATTCTTAATTCAGTCAGCTTAATGATCACATCTACATGTACATCATTTGTATATGTAAATTAATAAATGAGATCTATTAATCTTTATCCAATAAATTACCATCACATACATATTGATCTATCTAGATTATTTATGTCTTATTCACAATAATCTTACGATCAAGAATAATTTAGATTAAAATTAACAAAAGTTGTTTCTCATTGTCATAATCTCCATCATGATAACAAGTCTCCAATTTTAATCAACGACCTTGTCAAATTAACTATTTAATCAAACAACAATACTTTATTAAAACTAAAATTAATTATATAATAGATTGGTTCTTGGGCATACATGTTTATCCACAACAATCTCCCATTTGCACTAGAGTCAATCACTATGTATTTCATTCCTAATTCCCACTTGTGCTTGTCAATCATTATGGATTTATTGTATTTTATTTTCCATATACCTTTTCAATCTTAACATCACCACATTCAATGAACTCTCTAATCAAGTGATACATTTGCAAAATATGTTTAGACTTTTGGTGTGATCTTCGCCTTTTTGCTTGAGCAATAGCCCCATAATTGTTATACAATAGTGGAAATGATTCTTCTATTAAAAGAACCACACCGAGTTTGAATATGAACTTCTTCTTCTAAACCACTTCTTTAGTGATCTCATTTGCTTCTATATACTCTACATTCGTCGTTGAATTAGCTATCATAGCTTGCTTGGAACTTTTCCAGCTCATTGCACCATCAGTTAAGGTGAAAACATAACTTGAAATACATTTGCTATCATCTTTATCTGATGAAAAACTTGCATCAATATAACCTTTTTAATTTTTTGATTCAGACTCTCTATAAATGAGGAATTGGTCTTTAGTTCTTCTCAAGTACTTAAGAATGGTCTTAACCACTTTCTAGTGTTCTTCACCAAGGTTTGCTTAATATCAACTAGTTACACCTAATGCATAAGTGACACTAGGACGTGTACAACTCATGGTATACATGATAACTTCCGCTACACTAGCATATGGTACCTAGTCATACATTCTCTCTCCTCAAGAGTTTTAGGACAATCCTCCATATTGAGAATAACTCTAGTTCCTATTGGCAAATAGTCTCTTTTTGAGTTTTTCATGTTATACCCCTTTAGCATGGTATCAATCTACACACACACACACACACACATATATATACATATATATATATATATATATATATATATATATATACTGAGAGAAACTAAGAAAAACTTTTGGATCTATCTCTATTAATCTTTATTCCTAAAATGTGGAGTGCTACTCCTAAATCTTTTATGGAGAGTTGTTTTGATAGCCAAACCTTTGTTCCTTGCATTGTCGTTATATTATTTCTAATTAGCAATATGTCATCTACATACAACACTAAGAAAATGATTGTGCTCCCGCTAACTTTTTTTGTACATATAAGGCTCTTTCTCACCTCTAACAAAATCAAACTTTTTAATTATCTTGTTAAAATGAATATTCCAAGTTCTAGAAGCTTGTTTCAATTCATAAACGAATTGTTGCAACTTACAGACTTTATTATGATCAAACAAGGATGTGAATCCTTTAGGTTGTGTCATGTACACATCTTGAAGTTTATTATGTACACATCGTTGCAACTTATAGACTTTATTATGATCAGACAAGGATGTTTCAATCCATAAATGGATCATTGCAACTTACAGACTTTATTATGATTAGACAAGGATGCGAATTGTTCAGGTTATGTCATGTACACACCCTTTTTCAACTCATCATTAAGAAAAGTTGTCTTCACTTCCATTTGAAATATTTCATAATCATAGTGTGTTGCTATAGCAAGAAGAATATGAATTGACTTAATCATTGCCACTAGGGAAAAGTCTAGTCATAATTTGTTCCTTCCTTTTGATGATATTCCTTAGAACAAAGCTAGCTTTGTAGGTCTCAATCTTACCATCTACTCCAATCTTTTCCTTGTAAACCCATTTACAACCAATTGGTTTTACATTCTTTAAAGCTTCAACTAAAGTTCATAATTTGTTGATCTTCATTGATTCCACTTTGAATTCCATGGCTTCTTGCCATTTATTGTGGTCCAAGTTTTGCATAGCATCTTCATAGCTCTTAGGATCATTATCATTATGATAAACCTCGTTTGACGTGTCATTTTGCACTATTAAGTTTAATCTATCAAGTGCACGATGTACTTGACTAGATCATCTAAGAAACTCTTGTATTAGATTTAGAGGTTGCGGGATTTGTTCTAAGATTGCTTCATTAACCCGTCTTTGAACTATAATTGTTCTCAAGCCAAAATCATTGAAGATGGTAACTTTCATGTTAATTTTAAAACATTAAGGAAAGGTCTCTTAGTTTCCATCTCATGTTCTTGAATTGTTGTTCCAGTTTTCACTTGAGTTTTATCAAGCTCAATTTCTTTACTACGGCTACCTTCTACAAGAATTTCCCTTTCTAGAAAGGTTGCTCTTCTCGCCACAAACACTTTATGGTCAATAGTAGAAATAATATCCCATTGCTTCTTTGAGATAGCCAATGAATCTACACTTATTAGACCTTGCCTCAAGTTTATCTGTCTACAATCTCTTAAAACAGGACAACCCCAAACCCTAATGTGTTTGAGACTTGATTTATGCCCTTCCTTATCTCTTATAGAGTAGTAGAGATTGGTTTTGCAGCAACTTTTTTTGGCAAATTAGATGTTGCTTCTAAAGCATATCCCTATAAATTTATGGGAAGATTAGTGAACCTCATCATAGATATTACCATATCTAATAAGGTTCAATTTCTTCTTTCGAAAGAAACACTCAACATCAATTTGGTTAGCTTTAGCCATTTTGTGCTTGGGTTTGGCCACACCACAATTAGGTCCAAAAGACTTCCTTTTTTTGCTATTTGCCTTTGCCTTTCTTCTTAAAAGTGTTGTCAACCAACATGACAATTCCTTTACTCTTTTCAGAGATAATTTAATTTTCATAATCAATTAGCATATTAAGCATCTCTTGCAAATTACAATTCATTTTATTCATGTTGAAATTCACAATGAAGTGTGAAAATGAATTAGGAAGTGACTATAGAATCAAATCTTGAGAAAGATCACCATTGTGTGCACCCCAAAGTACACACTGAATAGATTTAAAAGAACACCATGCCATGATTTTAATTCCAACAGAAGTTAAAAGGGCAGCAATGTCCATCTCTGCCTACTATGGTAATTAGCAAACTTGACAGATCTCATTACCCAAGAAGAAAGATATAAGACATTAAAATCATATCAATCAAGTAAGAAATGGCTTTATTTGGACAAGTTCAGAAATGCAACATTGAAATATCCTTCCCTTTATTGGGTTAAGTTGTACCTTTAACCTGTGTGAATTTCACCTAAAAAATAATAGACAACAATACAGGGAAGCAAAGGATCATTCATCTGAAACTAACAGGCACACCAAGACCAATCGAGAGAAGTGAAAATTTTTGAGTTATATGAAATTGCTTTAGGTGATTGGTGTGCTTGCCTAAATTTGCTTCCAACTATGCTTGAGTATATATATATATATATATATATATATATATATATATTATGCGTACCTGAGAATGCTATTTCAGTGTGCTTTTGTAATGTCTAATTTATTGTCTCAAATGTATATTTAATGGAAACTTACATGCCTATTTCAGTGGGCTTTCGTAACATATTTATTTCTTTTGGTGTAGGTAGAGAAGTTCCCACAAGAAAAAAACTGGTGTCAGTGCTTCCAAATGATTTGTACAGAGATTAAAAAATAGAATGCACTCATGGTTCTAAATTGCGGTCACAATTGCGGTTTCGTCACGATCCTTCTGTGTACCTCTGGGAAACAATTTTGTATAAAGCTATGCTTTGACGTGATGTCACCTGCATTCACATGTAATTCACAATACTTCACACATTAAGTATTATACTATTTATAGCGTTATTATATATGTACTAATTAAATAGATTGAAATCAGGACAATAATTCGAAAAATTTTACTACAAAATAGCTCTGTATAATTAAATAGCTCTTTTGCCCAAAATTCCAATACTATAACCAAATAAAAGACCATCGGCCATTATGCAAGATTTATAGCAAACGTGTTCCTTTACTCAAAGTGGGTGTATCGTTACTTCCTTGGGCAAAAGACTTAACACAAAGCTTTTTGTATTTAAATTAAATATGATAGCTCCATTTGAAATTTTTTTGTGAGTCAAGCTAATAATAAAACTATAAGATGGCAATCATTTATAATTCATGTGTGAATAATATTAAGTTGAGAATGAATTCATCCAAAAAATAAAGAATGTGTACAAAAAGGCATTGACAAAAAAATAAAGTAATAAAATAAAAATAACAAAAAAAAGTGTACAACTGAACATGCATTAAGAAAAAAAATTAATAAAAAACAATTAAAAAAGTAAACCACCATAAATAATTAATTTCACACTTTTACAGGGAAATTAGGAATATTTATAGATTAACCTAGATTGAATTAATTTTCTTTTACAAAAAATTAAAAATGTAGACAAACACGTATTGAGCTTAAAATAAACTAATAAATAAAAATTAACATACACATTAAATATAATAAGAGAATTTGTTTAAAAAAATTAAATTTAACATCTTACTTAAAAAGAAAAAATGCTAATAGATAGACATGTATGGAGAAAAAAATAAATTATTAAATTAAAAATAACACAGAACAAAAAAAAAAAAAAGAGCATGCAGATAAACATGTATGAAGCAAAAATAAAATTAATGAACTAAATTAATATACACTTTGATGTATAATAAGAGAAATTGATACATTATATCAAATTTAGCATAATAAAAAATGTGACACATAGGTATGACATTAATTGATTTTATATGTATGTTAATTCATTTTTATTGATCCTTTTATGTAGTCATCCTATTACAGCCACGTCAATACATAATAAGAAAAATTATTACAATAATATATCAAATTTAACATAATAGAAGTGCAGTCACACAAGCATGGCAGTGCTTATGTTTCCACTCGTATCAATAATTTATTTCTTCATATCATCAGTTGCAACCGCCAGTAATGTAACTTTATTTTTAAATATTTGTTTTATGTAGTGACAGTTCTAACCACCACTAAGCGTACAACACTTTTAATTATTTTTAGGCATGGTATCGGTTAGAACCACCAGTAGTACATTTTTTAAAAATATTTATTTTGTTTAGCAGCCGCCATAGTTTCCATGATTTTTTAAAAAAAATAAAATACTATATAAACATTGCAGAATAGCTTCTTAAAACAATCCAAACAAAAAACATTCCATATATCAGCACTGCTTAATTTCAAAAAATACCAATGAAGCAATGAACATATTTACATCCGCTATATTTACAATAGCAAACCTCTCTCTCACACTCTGAGTCTCAGCTCCAAACCTCAATCATCTCTAATCAAAGAAGCCATTATCAACCAATAAAAGATAAAAACAAGTTACACCAGAATCTAATAAAAGACAAGAACATGTTACACCAGAATCATGTATGTCTTAACTTTCTCTGCAAGATCATTCTAAAGCAGAGATTTTTCGGTTTCAGATTGAAGAAGGGGTGGCCTCTGTGCATTTTTATGACTTCTAGTTTCTTCAGTTTGGACAGACTTATGGATCTCTCCTTTAGCTTCATTCTCAGCTTGCATTTGATTTCGAAGGGAGGATCGTTTGATCAAGTTCTTCTTTTGGGTTGGATTGGCCATAGTACTAGATATGGAGACAAACCTTTGGTTCAATATATTATGAATTTTAGATATATTATAATTTACATATTAAAAATATTTATTTATTATGAATTTTAATTGTATATGCAATGTATACACAAGTGAAAATGAATGATTCCGTGCACTATTTTATTTATTAGTTTATTAATAGATATGTGTTTGATTTAATTTATTTTCAAAGTATAATTGTTTATTTTGACTTTAAAAATAAGTTATTGTTATTTTTCAAAATAATCGTTTACATGACTTAATTACACTTTTAACTAGTATTTTAGCTTGTATAAATTTTTGTTTTATATAGCTAAAATTTATAATAAATAAATAATTTTGAATATAAAAATTATATTATAATTAAAATTTGTGATAAATTAATATTTTTTATTATATAAATTACATTTTAGATTTATGACATCAATTAAAATATTATATTTATTCACAACAAAAAATTCTAATATTTTTTCTTTTCAATATCTTAATATCACTTTTTTTATAAAAACATTAAATTTTTATAACATCTTTACCTGCTGCACCGCAGACTACAGACGAACATAGAACAGCCCTCCCTTTGGCGGTGCTTGTGAGTGCCATCTTCTTCAAAATATCACCGCTCCTGCCATTTTTCCTAACTTCCAAGCCACGAATTTTGGAGACCCAAAGTTCTCATATTTGAAGAGAAAAGGTAAGATCTTGCTCAACTCTAATGCCAACTGTTCAGGTTGCTTTGTTACAGTTGTTTTTCAATTTTACATGAACTGGGTTTTCTTAATTTTGATATTCTTTTACATAAATGACGTTATAGTTGCCTAAGGATGAAAAATTCATGGTGTGGGGTTCTCAATGTTTAATGTACAAACTTAGGCTCCTGGCTTTATGATTTTCATTTTTTTTTTGTTATCATATTATAAGTGTAAAGTATTCACCGACTTGGTCGATAATTAATTTTTGTCGTGAATCTTGACTAGTCACCTTTAGTGGAGTATTTCCTTCCAACTACAATTGTTTCATCCACAATACTCAAATTTGAGACCTTTGCTTAAAAAATCTAAGCTCAACTTCACTAGAACTATAGTGTTGGTTTTATAATTTTTATTTTACAAATTAAATTATACATCGGTCAAGTATTGTAAGTGATGGAATATAACTCAAAACATGGAAGAATAAAAAAGAGGGGCTGAAAAAGCTAATTATTTCCCCAACAGATCCTAAGAGTAAAGTGCACGCAATTGATGCTGAGATGTAAGTAATTAACTGGTGCATAAAATAAGGTATATTAATTTTAGGATAATTTACATTTTACTCCTTGTAATTTAGGTAAAAACTTTGACATTTTTATTTTTTAACTCAAATATTTCATCTTCATGTAGAATGAAATTTGACATGTCACCCTTTATACTTTTTACCATTATCACATATATAGTCACCTTAACTAATATATTATTCTTCCTTTTTCTAACAAAAAATACACATTAAAATGGTAAATTACATTTTGAAAATCCAAAGAATGTAATTTACTCAATAACTACGAAATGTGAACACAACACACACATATATATGATTCTACACAAGATACTGTGATATAATAAGGACATAGGACCTATTTAAGTTTTTTCTTTTTAGTGGAAAATTCAAAATGATTTAAATTTGTTCCTTTCGTAAATCATATCAATATTAACAACTAATAAAAAATCAAATCAAATAAAAATAAGTAGATTAAATTTTTATTTGCACAAAATAAGATTTAATAGTTATTGGGTGGCATATGATTCACAACAAGAAAAAATGTTTAAATAGCGACCAATAATGCTAATGACAATAGTCTTTGCAACTGATTTGCTTTCGGTTACTGGTAATGGTTTAGTGATTGGTAAATGTGGTCGCAGCACAATCGGTTGCTAAATAGGTTGCTGAATAACAAGTTTATCAAGTCATGGTAATTGATCATTTAGACTGATTTTAGCAGCTGATGCTTCTGTCGGTCACTAAATTGCATTCGATTTTGTATCATTTAGCAACCTAATCAGCTTCAATAGCTAAATTGTGTAAGAGTGCCTTATAGCGACTGGATCATTATTTGCTGTTTGACTCCTTCGACCTCATTAAGTCAAAACAGCTTAGAATTAATTATTTAACTAAGCTGTTTGTATTGTTATTATTCAGTTATTTGTAGATAACGTATCTCATCAGCTTATGTTTACCTTGCTATCTCTCTGTTTCTCTTTATTGCACTTTGTAACTTTCCAGTTCCCACTATTAAGATTCCGTGAAATAATGTTTGCTCTTACCAATCGAATACAATTTATAAGCAGTCTGCATGATATATGGTTTATATCATATTTAATTCATTAGCCCGCAGTCTGCCACCTGTGACATGCCCTGATTGGTCTTTGGAGGTTGCAGCATTTTAATTCAGAATATGGGACATAATAGTTAAAGAGCATCCTTTCTAGACTGTGCAATCGTTACAGCCAGTGATGGATCTAAGACCCTAGGCCAGTCGGACAATTTATCTAAAAATTAAAAATTAATAATAATTATTATCATATATACAAAGATAAAGACATGAATATTAAAGTTTATAAATTACATAGAGAACAAAATGTAAGAAAGAAGCTAGTTAATAAAAGACAAAATTTGATAAAGATTGTGAAATTAGAGGCAGCGGATTCAAACTATAAAAATGAAGGGGGCAAAATGCAAAAACACTTCATATATAATAATATTTTTGTTAAAGTCAGAGAGTGCATTTGCACCTTCTGAATTCTACCCAGGTCCACCACTGTTTACGGCCTGCCTTCTCTTTTGCAATACAAAACATGAATCTTTTTCTTCATTTTAATTCGAAACCTAAGAAAATACTGCATTTTAATTCAAAACCAATAAATGTATGCTACAGAAGATACTTTAAAGATTCTAATCGGTCTACAACTCAAGTTAAATTACTACAATCAAGTATCGATACTTGCCAAAAATCCTCGGTACAATTTGATTTTGGAGTTTAGCTTCTATTTGAAGCTGCTTTATCTCTGTTTTAACTTTAAGTAATGTTATATTCTCCTACTAATCCTCCTATAAATGGACCTACTACTTTATAAAGGAAGTATTAAATAAAAAAAAAATTTAATGTCTTGAAAATATAAAATGCATTTAATATTTACCATACAAGAAAAATAGGAGAAATAATAGGAGGACCGATGTTGTAGGAGAATTTAAAATTATTCTTTTAACTTATCTTTCCCTATAAATAAAAAATTAACAAAATTCTTGCAAAAAAAAAAAAAAAATCAAGTTACTCAAGGAAAAAAATTATATACAAAAGTACCCAATTCACATTCACTTTTAAAAAACTTTTTTTTTTAGGTTTAATTACCTTTTTAGTCCTTGTAGTTGCGCAAATTTTACCTTTTGATCTCTATAGTTAAAAATAATTTATTTTAGTTTCTATACATGTACTTTTGATATCAATTTGATTCTTGCCATCAAGTGTGTCTTAACTTTGTGAAATAAACCATCACAAAGTGAAAATTGGTGGCGTAAAACTGTCATAATTTGTGGTGGTTTAAAATGACAATGACTAAACCGATATCGAAAATACATGTATAAAGACTAAAATGAATTATTTTTAACAATATGGACCAAAAAGTAATGTTTGTGCAACTATAGAAACCAAAAAGATAATTAAACCTTTTTTTAACATTTTACAACCTACCAGAAATGCTTACATTTTACAAACTACAAATCAAATAGAACGAACCTAATTAAATGCTGACAAAAGAAATGAAACTCCAAGAGACAGTCTGCGGGTACTATGACAATGATTTTACTCGCACAGAATTATCAGCTGATCCAGTCAAGAAAATAGGTCTGGCCCAATGCCAATTCTTAGAACCTTTTGCATTCGCATCTAATGCCATCTCACATTCGTGAAGCTGAGAGGGTAGCCGAACCTAAAAAATTGAAAAGATCACGTGGAGACTTAAGTCCGTAACAAGCAGAGATAAAAAGAATGGACCCTCACAGAGCATAAGTGAGGTAAAATGTTTCAAACAGCTATAGAAAAGAAAAAACACCGTCCTACCATGGTTACTTCACACACGTATTTGATCGTAGTTGTGCATCAATCTTACTAGTCCCAGCCCCTCAAAATTTGGATTGTCTTACACACTTACAAATAACTTTAGACTATCAGTAATGTTCTAATAAAATACTATGTCATTTGAAATATTTACTCCATTCAAATGTAAGTCAACCTTTCAGGCAATAAAAATCAGTTATGAACAACAACGATAAATTTGATTAAACTGCACTAAATTTGATATGCCATAAGGAATGAAAATACTCATTTTATATTTATTAGTACTTAGCAGCGTAAAAATGTATGGGACAGTATCCTTAAATTAAGATTCCGTAACTTAAAGAATATTGTACCATAGTAAATGTTGTTTTGCTATGTAGGCCATTATTGGAGTATTTTCAGTTTAATTTCCTGGGTCAGCAAGGACCAAGGACGGGTGTTTTACACCTATTCATCTTAAAATGTTCATAAGCAACGAGAGCTGTCATTCCAAAAGCATAGCTAGCAGAAACGCTTGCCTCACCCTGGCAGAGTTAACTACCACATGGCCATTAACAAAGTAAGTCAATTATTCATTGAAAGAAGAAAGTAAACATTTTTTATTTAACTGTATCTCCACTGACGTTAACTATCATAGCCATTGACAATGTATGTCCATTAGTTTTCTTTTGCTTAACTTTCATTTGTAGGAATAGCATTTCAACAGGTTTTGCACTCATTTGTTCTAAGCTTTGATGCAGTAACTAGAATGCTGCGTAGTCTCTTCCAAATTTCTGCTGATATATGGTGTGAGATATCTGAGGCATTATATCCTGATCAGTTTCCAACCTGTGCATGCAATTAATTGCCATTGCTGGTGTGGTTTTTTATTTGAATATAAGTAGAATGATGAAATATGGTTCTGATTTTCTGTATGCCCAACACCATCTAGTCAATTCATCCACGAAATAGCTTGTTGGAGAACAAGTCTCGTAATGGTGAGTTAGATACGAGTTAAGACTTACATAAAGCAAAAGGACTTTGAGTCCAAGACTACAAGGTCCCAAGGCATTTTTGGACAAACACGCAACTTAAGCTAAGCATACTAAGAAACTCTCCCTCTTAGACAAGGTCATAAACCCACACGCAAATCCTGACGTTACTAAAGTTGTTTAAAATCAATATCAAGTGGTTATTCGTCACTTTCATCAACAATGTTATCAAAGAAAAATGAGCGCTCTTGTCACCACAAGGTTTCTCCAATTTCTACTTTCTCCAACAAATTAGATTCTCCTGCATAAAGACGACTTTGAAATTAAAAGATGCATTAAAATAGGTAACGTTAATCTTAGTATCAAAAGTCTTATGAAGGTAAAAAAGAGCGCTCTTTGTCACCAAAGAATTAACTCCAATTTCTAATTACTAACCACCCTTGTAGTTAATTAGCTTTGTCATACATATAGACGACTTTGAAATTAAAACACATACTTTCTAATAATCATGTTGGAGTTATGCTCTGCCAAAAGTCGTGGGTTTGGTATAATTAATTTAAGAAGTTATATATCCCTTTCTTGAGTAATAAAAGCCATGGGTTTATTTGACAAATAATCTGTACGAGTTATTCGGTGTCAACTTTCTTTTAGACCGTGTTCGATATAACTAACTAAAAAATTAAGTGATAATTAAAAAGTTAACTAAAAGTTGAAAAAGTACTAAAAAATTATTTTATTAGCTAGAAAATTTGTTTAAGCAAAAAAGATTTATTTGGTAAGGTAACTTATTTTAATAGCTTATAGTGTTTTTTCAAATACTATTTCAGGTGTGTTTAGTAAAACTAGCTTATAAGCTAGGAGCTGAAAAATTTGTAAGTTGACTAATTGAATTAAAAGTACTTGATGAGATTAACTAATAACCTAGTTAATAGATATAAAATGACATAAAAAAACATTTATTTGATTATAAGTATATATATCACTTCCAATATTTGAATTTATTTTTAATAACTTATCATCTTAAAGATTAGGATCATACTTTTTAAATTTTAAATTATAAAGAAATAGCAAAAATTTTATGATTTTATATTATAAATGAAGGTGTGGCGGCAACAATTGATGAGCCAATAATAGATGCTGTCAAGAATGTACTCTGTTGTTGTGTGGGTGTGAAAGTGAATGATAGAATGTGACATAACTGAAGTGACAAAGTAGGAAAAAGAGTTTTTAAATTAAAAAAAAAAGATAAAAGGAAATTTCAAGTAAATTAGTGAAGATAAAAATGAAAGGGAAAAAAAATCAATAGTTTATATGCTACAGGCTAGTTGAAGTAACTTATGAAAATAAGTTAGAAGTTATTAAAATAAGTATGTATATCAAACAATTTTATTTTGGTCAAACTAACTTATAAGCTAGTAGAGTGACTTTCCAAACACACTCTTCATGTAACGTTTAGCTTTTTCAGTTCTTAGCTAAAATTGGATTATTTTTTTCAATTTTATCTTTGATATTTTTCTTTTCATCAGAATTTTCTGTTTATTTGTTTGTTTTCAGAAACCTAATTCTCATATGGATACCTTTATCTAGTGTTTTCTTCACTACTGTCTCTTAGGGGTGTTTGTTTCAAGGTGTCATTATATTCACAGGAATCACATTTCCAAGAATATTTTAACTAGAAATGTTATTCCTAAGTATATTCAAAAATGTATTTGGTTACATTTTAATATTCTTAGGAATATTTTTAAAATTCAAATAATTTAAATGAAGAAAATAAAAATGAAAGTTACAAGTATGTTAGAAAATAACTACCTATATTCCCATGGAAATAATACTTTTCCACTCCTCCTCATAGGAATAAAAATGTAGGAAAACATAGTAAAAGTGAAAGTTACAAGTTTCCTAAGAATCAATAATACCCGAAAATAATTTTTCAAAGCTTATAACAAACATGAGTGTATTACATTCACATGTTTACATTCTCGAGAATGAACTTTTAATCCGTGAAACAAGCGCACTCTTAGTTGCAATGGTGCCCCACTAGTCATGCCATCATTTGTTATTGCCAAACTATATTTTTAGTTTATAGTTTTAAAATTATGTTATTTATTTTTATTATTGTACTGTTTTTTATTTTGGCTTAATTGCAATTTTGTCTCCAAAGTTTTAAAATCTCGCAAATTTCAACCCCCAAGTTTTTTTTTTTTTGCGAATTTGTCCACAAGTAGAAAAACCGACATGCACAATTAAAGGAACAACTGCTACAAATTTTTCCTTAATTGTGGTGGTTTTTCTATGTAAAGGCAAAATTTGCGAAAAAAAATTTGTGGGGGAAAATTTGTAAGATTGTAAAACTTTGAGGATAAAAAGTGCAATTAAACCTTATTTTTAATAAAATAATTAGATTTTTAATAATAAAATTCAAAATTAAAAAAATAATTACATTTTTAGAAGAATGTTAATTTAAAATTTTATGTATACATTAAGTAAAAAATAAATATTTTACTTATAAAGAAATTTTTTTGATTTAATTAAATTTTGAGTTTTGTTGAAAAGGGGAAAAAATACTTTACAAAAAAAAAATGTAACAACAACTATTCCATTTTTGTTTAGTACGTAACATCCATTCTAGGGTGCTCTTTGGTATACAAAATCTTCTATTAAACATGGGAATCATATTTACAAGGAATTATATTTCTTAAAAGAATCATATTTTCTGTGAATGTCGTAAGTGCATGTTTGGATTAAAGTTTGCAAACTTTATTAAGTTTGAATAGATTTCATTTTGCAAAGCAACCTTGGTATTGCTTTTAATTGAAACTTGGTTTTATGCTAAATACAAGTGTGCTAACATACTTTTGAGAGAAAATAAACATATCACCAAATTGAGTTTAGTGGACAAATGTAAGTTAAGAGTCCAAACGATAAACCAAATATAGCCTAAATATGTTTGGCATGTCTAAAATATTTTCAGAAATGAGAGATATAATTATAAAAAAAATCTCTTTTATGGGAATCTTGGATTTCCACCTCTTTCCATGAGAAAGTTTTAATGGAAAACTTAATTAAAAGTGATTTCTAATGAGTCACTATCTTGATTTAGAAGTGAGACCTACTAAAATTTGTGATTTCTAATAAATTTGAATCAATAGTAGAGAAAGTGTTAGAAAGAAAGTGTTACTATCATTTCTCTTAAAAGATTCATTTCCAAGTTTTTTTCTTTTCAGAACAAATGATCACATCCATAGCATTCATACCTAGAGTTCCAAAGGGAAAATTATTTTTGGAGATTTCAGCTGTTTTGTAAGTAAAAAAGTTGTTTCTAAAATAAGTTGTGTTTGAGATAATTGCTGAAATTTGTAAAAATCTTTTTTTTTTCCGAAAAATAAGTTGTTTTCTTACATTTGAAACTTTAAAGCTTATAACTATTTCTCAACAACTTTTTTTTTCCTCTAATGAACATTCTTCTCAAATTAACCCCGACTTCTTCTACAACTTTTTTTTTTCTCTTTCACCTTCATACATATTTTTTTCATAATTTATTTTGTAAAAGTTGATTTTTGTTGTTGTATTCAAACAAAATTAATTATCTTAAAATCATTTTTAGCAAACTTATCTAAATAAAAACTGATTCAGTTATTTTAAATGTGTAACGTAAATGTCCCCATTTTTATTTTAAATTTAAAATATTTAATTTACGTAAAAAAATGTTTTATTCAGTTATAAGGATATGTGATGTAATGTTAAACCTCGAGTGAACCTCTGAATTAGTCCTCTTGATTGTATATGGGTCGAATATTTTAGTTTTTGATATTAAAATATCTTCGATAGTCCCTAACGTTATAAAATGATATTTACTTTTTGTAACCAAAAAACTGATATTTACCTTAGTTTTCTTTTAGTGTAAAAAGAAAAACAGTGAATAATAAAGTAAAACAAAAGACTAAAATAAGTGATTTTTTGTAAAGTAGGAGACTAATGGAGGTTTCTTAAAATTTTAAGAACTAAAATATCCTACCGGCTAATGAAGCAGCGGCATTAAACTCCAAATTAGTTAAGGTCTCAAAAAAATTCATACTTTTTAAAAATAATTTTATTATTAATTTAATTATCAAGTGATAATTTTTATTATAATACGATATATTATTCGCTACTATTTTATTAATAAGACAACAGTCTTAATATGTGTGTATAAGTGTTGGCTGTAAATCATTTAATTAAATTTAATCTTATTAATTATTTAAAAAAATAAGAAAAATAGTTTTGCATCTATTTTTGCCTCTATCTCTTTTCTCCCCCTTCCCTTGCCCACCAATAAAAAGCTATGGAAATTAGTATAGAATTTAAATTCCATGAATAATTGTTAAATTGTATGGTTTATAGAAAAAGATATCTAGATAAAAATATTAGAGATAAAATAACACATTTAACTAAATATTTTTTTTGTATTGATTATTTTGTATACATATTAGATCAATTTATTTCTTCTGTTTAAAGTGGATGTGAACCATTTTTAGAATACGAAATTATATGATTTTTTTATTTGAATCCTATAATTGAAAACTAGAGGTGGATCTATGGGCTTGGACTCGCGAATTGTTTGTTTAACCCGCCAACCAAGCGGGTTAGGACCAACCAAAATGTCGGTCCATTTAAATATGGATTTCTTTTAACTTGATCTATTTAACCCGTGAGTTAAACTTGTTGGGTCCATAGGTTAACGAGCCAGCTCGTGAACCAAATACATTTTTAAATATTATTTAGGGATAATATATCAGTAGGTTCCTACACTTTTAGACAATCTTTAATTAGGTCCCTAAACTAAAAAAAATTATAATTGAGTCCTTAATCTTTTAAAAAAAATTTAATTGGGTCCCTGGGGTTAATTTCCATTTGATGGCCATTTTCCCTAGGGACCAAAGTAAAAAAAATTCAAAAAATTAAGGACTCAATTAAAAAAAATTAATATAGGGATCTAATTAAAAATTGCCTAAAAGTTTAAGGACCTACTCAATAGTTTAACCTTTAATTTACTAACATTATGTTAGTCTAGTAAGATCTTGGGTTTAAGCTTTGTGGATGAAAAAAAGTGGTTGGAAGATACCTCATTATAAGTGGCTAGCCAAATTCATTGGCAGAGATTAATTATCGACAAAACTAGTAAATACCTCTCACTTATTTTTAATTCTGTGATTTTAGTCCCCCAAATTTTAAAAATCTACAATTTTGGTCCAACCGTTAAATGTTTATCTGTTGATTGTTTATTGTTCAATGTTAACTATGATGTGGCATTAGACTGAATACGTGACAGATAATATTTAACAGACTAATGTTAGGTCATAGTCAATGTTGAGACATTGACGATCAACAGGTGAACATTTAACAATTGGACCAAAATTATAGATTTTTAAAATTTGAGGGCTTAAAATTGCAGAATTAAAAATTGGGGGATATAAAATTCAGGATTTTTAAAAATTGGAAGACTAAAATTGCATAATTAAAAATAAGAAAACCAAAATCGCAGATGGAGAATTATAGGGGAACCAAAAATGTAATTTAGCCACATAATAATAATGTGACAACATTTGAATATTAAAAGATGCTCTCTGCCCCTTTCTATAATTTTCCCTTTTTTAGAAAATAAACAAAGACAAAATCAAGACAAAAAAATGAAAATAAGGTTAAATTATTGAGTAAGTCCCTAAACTTTTAGATAATTTTTAATTAAGTTCCTATATATGTTTTTTAATTGAGTTCGTAACAAAGAATATTCCATCCAAATTAACAGAATATTCACAATAATTTAACCCCATGGACTCAATTAAAAAAATTTAAAAGTTCAGGGACCTACACATACATTATTCCTATTATTTATTATTTTATAACTTATTGGTGTATTTGGATAATTATTACTTGGTGTTAGATTAGTATATATTGACATCTTTTTTAGTATTTGAATATTTATAATTTTTTGGTATAAAAAGTTACAAATAATGAGTTTTTTTTATGTTTTATTAATTTTAGGTTTAATATATTAGTAGGTTCCTGAACTTTTTGAAAAATTTTAATTAGGTTCCTAAACTAAAAAAATTGTAATTGGGTCCTTAATCTTCTATAATTTTTGTAATTGAGTGCTTGGAGCTAGTTTATGACAGCTTAAAACTGCTAGAAAATAGCAATTTGTGGCAGTTTTACTAACTCCAAAGATTTAATTACAAAAATTGTAGAAGATCAAGGTCCTAATTATAATTTTTTTTTAGTTTAGAGACCTAATTAAAAATTCCTAAAAAGTTAGGGACCTACTAATGTATTAAACCTTAATTTTATTTGATATTTGAGTAATATAGATGAAATTTTCTTTTAAAATTTTACTATTTTATTAATCCATGCATATTTTCATAAATTTTTCATTAATCTCATGCTAGCCATTTTTTAGTTTCTATCAATTTTTTTTTTATAATTTTTCATGTTTCTCAATTTTTTTTATTATTTTTTTCACAATTTTACATTTTAATTTTTAATTATTGGGCCCATAGAACAGTTGATTAACGTGTGGGCTAAGCAGTTGGATGTGGACCAGACAAAATCATGGTCCATTTAATAAGATGTCAACCTGGTCAACTCCATTTAAATGCGAACCAAAACAAACTAGACTAATATGTGTATCCACCTATATTGAAAATTTTGAACAAGGATGATTTGAAAAACATTATATTAAACATGAAAAGAATATAATTCAAGTTTTAGTCATTGTTATAATATTGAAGATCTTGATTTTTTTTTTTAAAAATGAAAAATTGTAAGAAGTGAAAAAAAAAATAAAAAAATCATACTCCACTAGAATACCAAACTATATCAAAAAATTATATTCTTTTTCAAATACAATATGTATTGTTTCTGACATGTTATTGACTATACTTGTAATTGTTGTTATTGCTTAAAGAAATTTTTTAAAATTATAATGACTCAAATCTTATTTAAAATTAACTATGTTAAGGATAAATTAAATGAATTTGTTATTTTATATATTTAGGGTGAAGTATTATAAATACTTAATTATAAAACTTTGCTGAATATATTGTGTAGTAGATCAGAAAAAATAAAATAAGAATAACAAGCTAATTAAAATTTAAATATATATTTTGTGGCCTTAAAATTTATACATAGACATGACGTGCATACAATCTTGAGTTCTTAATTTCCACAATGTCATGCAGTGCCCCCACACTCCACGAAGACAGTTTGGAATTAATTTCCACAACGTCCACATTTATGGAAGAATTACTTCAACAGTATAAATACTTGTAGTGGATTGCATGCCTTCCCATCATCAACACATTTTCTTGCGTGATCATGGATGCCTCTGCCTCCAATATCAAATTCTTTTTGCTTTGTTTACTATGTCTAATCATGTTCAACTCTGTTATATGCAGTTTGAAAGTTCACTGCAATGAGAAGGACATGAGCACACTCCTACACTTCAAACAAGGGGTCATAGATCCCTCAGGCTTGCTCTCTTCATGGTTCCCTGAGCTAGATTGTTGTCAGTGGACAGGAGTTAAGTGTGACAACATAACAGGTAGAGTTACAGAGCTTAATCTCCCTTGTCATACAAATCACTCTAAAGTTGTTGCTTTGGGAGAGATGGACGACAAATCACACTGCCTAACAGGTGAACTCAGCCTGACTTTGCTGGAACTTGAATTTTTGAGGTACTTGAATTTGAGCAACAATGACTTCAAGTCTATCCAATATAATTCAATGAATAGCCGGAAATGTGATGACTTGTCAAGAGGTAACCCTTTTCTTCTGTGTGGAAACTTCAACCTCCATTATCTTGATCTATCATATAATTATGATCTTCTTGTCCATAATCTCCATTGGATTTCCCGTCTTTCCACATTGCAATATCTTAACCTTGGTGGTGTGCATCTTCACAAGCAAATTGATTGGCTTCAATCAGTCACCATGCTCCCTTCACTTTTAGAGTTACACTTGGAGAGTTGTCAACTTGAAAACCTCTATCCATTTCTTCAGTTTGCTAATTTTACTTCACTTCAAGTTCTGAATCTCGCTGACAATGATTTTGTATCTGATGAGTTGCCTAATTGGTTATTCAATCTTAGCTCTGACATCTCTCATATTGACCTTAGCCAAAATCAGATACATAGCCAACTACCTAAAACATTGCCAAATCTTAGAAGTATTAAGTCCTTGGTTTTATCTCATAATTATCTCAAAGGACCCATTCCAGATTGGTTAGGACAACTTGAACAACTACAAGAACTTGATCTTTATGATAATTTTTTTTATGGTCCAATCCCGGCAAGTTTGGGAAATCTATCATCGTTGATTACATTGACACTCGAGTCAAATGAGTTGAATGGAAATCTTCCAGACAATCTCGGGCAACTCTTCAACTTGGAGACCCTTGGAGTTGCTGGAAATTCCTTGACTGGAATCGTGTCTGAAAACAATTTACTTTTTTTAACAAATTTAAAGTACTTTTCCATGAGTTCGCCTGCCCTGATCTTTGATTTTGATCCTGAATGGGTCCCTCCTTTTCAACTTCTTCGTATTAGATTGGGCTATGTGAGAGATAAACTTCCCGCATGGCTATTCACACAGACTACTCTAAAATATCTAGCCATTGTAGACTCAACTGCTTCATTTGAACCTCTTGACAAGTTTTGGAACTTTGCTACTCAACTTGAATTTATCATTTTGGAAAACAACACGATCGATGGGGACATGTCACATGTGTTTCTAAGCTCAGAATTTGTTTGGCTAAATTCCAATAATTTAAGAGGTGGCGTGCCTCGTATATCACCAGAAGTGGCTGTTTTAAACTTACGTAATAACTTGTTGTCTGGATCCATTTCTCTTTTCTTGTGTCACAATAAGACAGATAAAAGCAAATTAGTGAACTTGGATATGAGTTATAATCATTTATCCGGAGAGCTCACAGGTTGTTGGAATAATTGGAAATCGTTGGTTCTAATTAATTTAGGATACAACAACCTAACAGGCAAGATTCCTGATTCAATGGGCTCCTTGTCTAACCTTCATGTTTTGTATCTGGAAAGCAATAAGTTCTTCGGAGAGGTACCTTTTTCACTGAAAGACTGCCAAAATCTTTGGATGCTTGATCTAAGTCACAATAATCTTTCTGGAGTTATACCAAGCTGGTTGGGACAACGTGTTAAAGGTCTCCAATTGAGATCCAATCAATTCAGTGGCAGTATTCCCACACAGCTATGCCAACTTCATTCTTTAATGGTGATGGATTTTGCAAGTAACAGATTGTCAGGACCAATACCCAATTGCTTACATAACATCACAGCCATGCTTTCTAGTTATGCTTCAACTCGTAGAGTCGGCTTTACCATTAATTTTCCAGGTTTGTCAATAACAATAATCTGTAGCATTTGGATGCTTATAAAAGGCAACGAGTTAACATATGCTGATTTGATGAATGTCATTGATCTGTCAAGTAACAGCTTGTCCGGAAGTGTGCCTTTAGAGATATACATGCTCACTGGATTACAGTCCTTGAATTTGTCCCATAATCAATTAATGGGAACGTTACCACAAGAGATTGGCAACTTGCTATCATTGGAGTCCTTTGATCTCTCAAGAAATCATTTCTCGGGAGAAATTCCCGAGTCCATGTCTGCCTTGCATTATCTTGCTGTCATGAACCTGTCATTCAACAATTTTGTGGGCAAAATCCCATCAGGGACCCAACTTGGTTCTACAAACCTTAGCTATATCGACAATCCTGACCTCTGTGGACTTCCACTTACAAAGGTATGCCCACAAGATGAAAAATCCCACAATATAGCACCCATGGGAGAAGAAGATGATGATGATAAATCTGAAGTATATTCGTGGTTCTACATGGGTCTGGGAATTGGATTTGCCGTGGGATTTTGGGGAGTTTTGGGGGCCATTTTCTTCAACAGGAGATGCGGGCAAGCTTATTTTAGATTTCTGCACCAAATGTATGACTTCGTGATCCAAAAGATGAACTCCATCTATTGAGATCTAAGAAATTGCAACTACGTGGTACGTGAAAGATCAATATTTCTAGAGATTTAAATTGAGTCAAATTTATATATATGCTTTGTTTAATCTAAATATATTACTCACTGTCTAGAATGTAATTACATTTTGGACAAAACTTAAATTGAGTTGTAATTCTATAGGTACTTTGTTGTTTTGCAATCAAAATTGGTAACTCATATATATGTTAAGATTTATGCAAACCTTTATTATGCGAATTACTGATATAAAACTTTAATTGTATAATAACACCAAAAACACTTATTCCTTTGGGTCCAAAACTTTTGATTTTTAAAGTTAGTGCATACAAATTAAGGAACATTTAATAAGTATAAAATATTAATGCATTTAGTATAAAATACCCTTATTTAATATATAAGATATACATATTATTTGTCTTTTATTGAAGTGCTTGTTAAATAGATTGTAAGTGTAGTATTTCTCGTAAAAATCAAATCTAATTATTTTAAATAAAGATATACATGAAAAAAATAATTAATAAGACTTGATATTTGTAAAAACATCAATAGTTTTGGAATGACTAAAACATCCATAATTTTGGATTGGAGGAAGGATTGAACTGTATCTAAATTTTGTCAGTACTTTTTACTCTCTTTGATCCAACACATGTACACGAGCATACACAAATACATACACAGGATTATTAATATATGCACACAAAATTGTGCTGGTGCACAAACAATAACTCTAGTTACATTATACACTGCAGGTCCTTAATATCTATGCTTCGACAAGTTACTTCATATACAAAGGCTTTTGCCAGAGGTCACAGGGTTCATGGGATATTCAGGATTTATAAATAAATAAAAATCGTGACTTGTACATTCTAGTTTTTATGAAGTTACATAACTTATTGTAAATGCTTCAATTTAGTCAATGGGATTTGTGTTTTGTGAATAGTTGGCAATGCTTGTTTATAATATTATACAGAATATATTTGAACACGGTTTTAAGATATATAAAAAAAAGAAAAAAGGGAATGTTCAGGCTGCGTATTGGGACCTTTAGCATTGTTGCCAATGCACAAATGACCTTCAGCATATTGGGACTCCAGGCTGCATAAATTCTTAACGCAGACACATGACATCAGAATCATGATTTAAAGTGATCTGTATTGGAGAACTAGGTACTTGCATTTAGCAGCATTTAGTTTAACCAATATAATCTGGGGAAGAAAAAAGAAACCCTCAGAAAATCAATCCTACGTGTCAAAATCAAAATCGGGCAAGATTACAACTTATTGTGGTATCTCCCGGGAAATCATGCTTTATCTACTCTACATGTTTATCCTCAGATAATATTTACAATATATATCCGCTATTTATATTTAGCAATAACACCATGGCATTCAAGGTGGGATTTTTAATTGAGGTGGCACATTTTGATTGGTGGCAGAGTCCTGTGTTTAAGGTTCACGTGGAGGAGATTTGATGGTGGTGGATTCAGAAGTCGATGTGGATGATAAGGAGAACTCTTGTAACCACCATTTTGTCATAATTTGTTTCTAGATTTTTTCCAGCTTTCTAGGATGAAAATAGCCTTATAGGAGTAGCATGCATAGGGCTATTCTCATTGTCATTTTCATCGAGCTAATGTAAGGTTTACCTTTGTTCAAAGTGAGAGTGTTTTCTCTCTTTTTCTTCAGGCTTTTGAGCCACATTCCAGTTGACATTGCTCAAACACCAGTAACTGGTTTGAATTTCTACCAAGGTCAACTAGTATAGTACTTGAGAATAATGTTTGCTGTTTGATTCCTTCGACCTTATTAAGTCAAACAGCTTAGAATTAATTATTTAACTAAGCTATTTGTATTGTTATCATTCAGTTATTTGTATCTCATCAGCTCTGTGTTTCTCTAGATTATATTAAGGTTCATTGAAAGAACTCAATGGATCTAAGGAGTTAGGAGTGTTATTTATCTGCCTACTAATGTTCACTTTTACAAATCGAATACTCTTTATAAGCAGTCTAAATTGGATGATATACGGTAAATATTCTTGTTGTGCATAGCTCATGTTCTATGGGCACGTAGATGCTAGAGTGAAGTGGAGTGATAGCATCTAGCCTTTGAGCCTGGGTTGCCTGCTTGTTGGGTTACGAAATAAGTGGGTTGGGAGTGCAGGAGGCAAAGCCCCCGCGGTACGGTATAGGAGGGTTATTATAAATTTGTACTGTTTTTCTTTATATATCTTATGTAACCTTATTTTCTATCAACAATAGAAGCAGCCATTTTACTCCCAAGGACGTAGGCACACTTGCCAAACCTCGTTAAATCTCTGTTGTTCGTTGTCTTCATTTTGTTCTGTTTGCTTTAGGAATCCAGTTGCTATTTCTAACAATTCTCATATAGTCATATTCAATTTATAAGCAGTCTGCCACCTGTGACATTCTCTGAATGGTCTTTGGAGGTTGCAGCACTTTAATTCAGAATCTGGGACATAGTAATTAACAGTGTATCCTTTTTAGACTGTGCAATCTTTACAGCTTGCCTTTTCTTTTGCACTACAGAACATGCATTTTTTCTTCAGCATTTTAATTCAAAATCTAAGAAAATACTGCATTAATCTAGTGCAACTCCAATCTCTGAACCAGTGGGAGAGCACAAAACTCCAATCTCTGGCGATATATCACAGTGATAGTGTATGCTGAATGAGTAAGCTCATGACAATTCTTAATAAGGGCTGAAGCATTTTGTGAAGGACCACTAAATTTTCTGATTAAAGCTTTATATAAATGTATGCTACAGAAGATACTTCAAGATTCTAATTGGTCTACAACTAAAGTTAAAATACTAAAATCAACTCTGAAACTTGCCCAAATTCCTTGGTACAAATTGATTTTGGAGTTTAACTTCCATTAGAAGCTGCTTTACCTCTATTCTAACTTATCTTTCCCAATAAATAAAAAATTAATATAATTCTTGCAAAAATAAAAAAATTGAAGTTACTCAAAATTATATAAAAAAAGTCCCCAGTACATATTCACTTTTGAAAAACTCTTTTTTTTTTTTCAGATTTTGCAACCTCTCAGCAAATACTAACATTTTACAACCTACAAATCAAAAGGAAGAAACCGACTTAAATGCTCACAAAAGAAACGGAACTCCAAGATTCAGTGTGTGGGCACTACCCGCACAGAGTTATCAGCTGATTCAGTCAAAAAAATGGGCTAGGCCCAATGCCAATCCTTAGAACCTTTTGCATTTGCATCTAATGCCATCTCATATCCGCAACATTTTGAAGCTTTGAGATTGAGACTTAAGTCTGCAAGTATCAACAAGCAGAGATAGAAAGAATATGGACCCTCACAGAGCATGAATGAGGTAAAATGTTTAAAACAGCAAAAGAAAAGAAAAAGCACTGGTCATACCATGGTTAATCACTACTTACTTCACACGTATTTCATCCTAGCTGTTCTTTGATCTAATTAGGATTGTCTTACACACTTACAAATAACTTTAGACTATAATTTTCTAAATAAAATACTATGTCATTAGCAACATTTACTCCAAGGAGGAGAAAAGGTAAATAGATGAACAAGAACAACATAAAGGACAAGGCAGAACACGGGGGAGAACACTTACCTTTAGGAGCATGCAAAGCTGAGTTCTAGGGCTTGGGTTATCCGGTTTCTATTCCTTCTTTTTCTTTTTCTTTCTCTTTTTCTGCCTTTTTCTCCTCATTCTTTCTAACTTCTTTCTTCTTCTATTTTGTGACGACTAAACCTAACTCTCCTTCTCTATTCTCTTCTTATAACATGTGGGTGGGTATGTGGCTTAGTAGGCTTTAGTCCCTTATTAGGTCCTAGATGCTCTTTTGGGTTCTATGATAACATTCCTACTAATTTCTAATACTAAGGTGTCGATAACAATAACGCTAATAATAACAATAATAATAATATAATAACAACACCATAACAAAGAATTAATAATAATAACAACAACAACAACAACAATAATAAATATAATAACAATGATAGGAACAATAATAATAATAAGAAGAAGAAGAAGAAGAAGAAGAAAAATAAGTGATCTAATAACAATAACTCTTCAGACATATTTTGTCTAATAACACATAGGAAAGGTCCTACTAAGAGCTACCTCATAGTTTATTTCTAGTACTTGAAATTTGGGGTGTTACACCACTCACTGAAAAAAAAGAAATATATAAACTATGACAGCATAAAAATATTGTCATTGTAGAAAAATTGGTTCACTTAACTTCAACCGTAAAGAAGAAAATAAATGAGTAACAAATCACCTAACTTGTCTTAACATGTGTTTGGAAGTTTATCGGTGTTCTTCTCAAACCCCAGAATATGATATTGATGGCATTGAACGACAACAGGCAGAGTTAAGCATACACACTGTCAACACTTGTTGCTTTCTTTCTCTGCTATAAAGAGTTGCGCGTAATGTTCTGTATTGCCACCCACACGTCTCACTTCAAATAGGATCAAAACCCTAAAGTGAATGAATGATTAATAAACATGTTACGTTGGGGAAGGAGGGCATTTTCGACATTCTACAAAAGGAAGGAGGGCACTTTCGACATTCTACAAAAAACAAGACGAGCTTTGTATGTAAGGTATAAATTTTCGTTATGAGAAACTACACCTCCTTAACCATGTTTTTATAATAACTTAACTATGATTGTGTTGGAGGTATAATAATTATTTAACCATATACATCAGACAGTTAACGACGAAAACACGTACTTAACCATATATATATATATATATTATATGTGAGGGCAATAAAATTTAACCAAGTTAAGAAACAAATTAACCACTACATTACTAACTATTAACCATTTATGTGCCAGTGACTTTTGTAACATATCAAGTGCAAGTCAGTTATAGAGATTAGTGAATATGTAATTTAAGGACCATGGTGAATGAGTGGTGATGATAGACATGTAAATCTTTCATTTGAATGTCTCACGGTGGATTGGAAGTATAATAATAATTTAACCATACAGAGGATATGCTTAACCACTTTTTTGCTTGGAGTTAACCATATATATACATATATATACATGTATATACCTGAGTTGTGGGCGAAAAACAACTAACCAATTTATAAATGAAATTAACCAGTACATTACTAACAATTAGCCATTTATGTGGCAGTGACTTTTGTTACAAATCAAGTGCAAGTAAGTTATAGAGATTAGTGAATATGTAATTTAAGGACCATGGTTAAGAAGAATGAGTGGTGATGAAAGACATGTAAATCTTTCATTTGAATGTCTCACAGTGGAGTGGAAGTGTACTAATAATTTAACCATACAAAGGATATGCTTAACCACTTTTTTGCTCGGAGTTAACCACATATATGTACATGTATATACCTGAGTTGTGGGCGAAAAACAACTAACCAATTTATAAATGAAATTAACCAGTACATTACTAATAATTAACCATTTATGTGGCAGTGACTTTTGTTACAAATCAAGTGCAAGTAAGTTATAGAGATTAGTGAATATGTAATTTAAGGACCATGGTTAAGAAGAATGAGTGATGATGAAAGACATGTAAATCTTTCATTTGAATGTCTCACAGTGGACTGCAAGTATAATAATAATTTAACCATACAGAGGATATGGTTAACCACTTTTCTGCGTGGCGTTAACCATATATATATACATGTATATATACCTGAATTTATAAATACAATTAACCACTATATTACTAATAATTAACCATTAACGTCGAGTTTAATTTTTGTAATGCCTGATTGTTCAGTGTTTAATTGAAAGACTGTAAGTAAGAACAAGGAGTGGTGATTGTACATAAGTCATTGATTGGTTACAATGTCTCAGTGTCTTAGAAGTGTAATAATGATGTAACCATATAATTGACACATTAATCACTTATTTATATATAGTTAATCATATGTAACCTCACTTTAGAGAGCCAAGAAATTAACCAATATATAAAGCAACTTAACCATTATATTATGAATATTTAACCATTAACATCGGATTAATTTTTGGAATATATGATATCTTTCGTATAGGTTGTTTACTCTTAATTAAAAAGAAGGAGTGTTGATCGTAAAGATGGAAGACAGAGTTAACCATGTCAAACATTTTGATAACCACCTTACCTAAGGAAGGGAAAATATTAACCAATTTATATGAATGAGTTAACCGTTTACAAGAAAAATTAACCATTAAGTTCTATGATGGATATCGTGATATACATCACAAGTCGGTTAGGCAATTTATGGACCCTAACCTGAAGGGTTAGTTATCTACAAGGAGGTTGAAGTCTTTGGCAATCAATGAGTCATTGTATTGGGAGTATATTTATTTAACCACATACAGCACATGGTTCATCATTTATTTACCTAAAGTTAACCATATCGAACAGCTAACCAATTGAAAGGATACATGACAAAAAAAATTAACCATTTTATACAGACGACATAACTAGTATATTGTGAACAATTAACCTTTAAGTTATGAATGTCATGCATCATGTACTAAAAGTATCAATATTTAACCATAGACAACATATGGTTAACCTTTTTAGTACGTGGAGTTAACCATTCGTTAAGTACTACACTAGGGGAAGATATAGCATAGCAAAATGAATCTATGTAGATATTCAGTTAACCTTAATAATATGTACAAACAAGGACTACGATTTCAAACTAAGTACACGTTGGAGGACAATGTCATTGTTAAGTATGGGTAGACAACATATACTGAAAGAAAAGGAATAAAAAAAAAACAACAGTTATAACTGCCACACATTACACCTACTGATATAGTCTGTCAATGATTGTACAAAAAGAATGTCTTCACCGGTCCACTCAAAAAAATAAGAATAGTCTGGTATCAATGACCTACATATGATAGTGGTGAAGTTAAAAGGAAGTAATAGAAATGTCGAAACATTGTAACATTAAATAACATTATGTCGATGAAAAGTGAAATAGAAGACGACTAACAACCTACTAATAAGCATGTTGGCATATTAATACTCACCTTTTAAAGTATTCATATTTCAAGTCTAATGGAAGATCAGCTTCTTTCAAACCATTGTTGCGGTAAATATTTATAGGGTGAAGGACCCACTAACAAACATAAGTTCGACGAAAGTCGCCAATTTCAGCCTGTGCAAAGACACTTATTTATTAAGCAAGACAAGTCTTAAGCAAATCTCAATTCATACTGTAATAGATTGTGCATGGTATTGAGGAGAATATTAATAATGGAAGCTGTTACCAATGTGTAATTGGGCATTGTCTTGCCACCCCATCTTGGCACCCCATCCCACAGCTCCATATACTTTAAAACGTAGACTCCATATTCATAACTGGTCACGCAATGTTATACATTTACCAATGTTAGTACTCTGTCATGATATACATATAATAACCACAGAAAGCACACTTGCAGCAGAAAAAAGAATACAATTTCTTTAAATAGACTTACCTATTATGTTGTCTAGGAAAATCCTCATAAATGACCTCTAACTTTGAAACACTATGACCAATTGGGTCATAGAAGAAATGTAGGACTTCCTCAAAACGAACCCGCTATAGACACAGACAAAGACAGAAATTGTTACATAAATTTCTGACACACATTATTTGACTAAATGTAATGTAATAGGATGTTAGCAAAATTGGTACCATTGCACGATCCACCAATTCTCGATTTGCATAAGATTGATCACGTAAGGAGTCCAATACATACATCTTCCTTGCATTTGGATCTACCACATAGCAAAACCAATGACTCTCGTGTATCGTTGGAGCAAATACCTGAACAATGTAAAAAAAGGTTGTCGTTAGTTTTTAAAGAGTCAATTGTCACTTTACAGTCCAATATTTTGGAATATAGACTTACCAAGTGACAGTGCTTAATGTCTTCAATTGGAACACGTTTGCTGGGGGCAAAATGTGAAATTGTTGTCTTCGTCCATTTCTTTTGTCGACCTCCACGAAATTGCTTGAGGTCTTTGACAACGTGGTCCTATGATAACAAAATATAAAAAAAAATATATGACAACTACGTATCCCATAAAAAAAGGCATTTTTTTATTGATTACATTTTAGACACTCACCGCAAAGAAAGGAGTGAGCAGAAAACACTTCTTTTGACTAGTTCGACTTATTTCATCTTGCTTCAACACATTTGCAGCAAATAAAATGACCTAAGTTATGTCATCATAATGAAAGAACTCATGCATTAGAATGTTTAATGGTTGGTTAGGAAGACAATTTAATAGAGTCCGTTTAATACTTACCATATTGTCCACCAAAGCCCTAACCTTCATAGACTGAAGGTCACGTTGATTCAGTATTTGGTCGTCCACACTAACTAAAACTCTATAAAACAATAAATACGTATATATCACAGTCAATGCGGACTATTAAACAAGGAATATGAGATTTAATAGGTTAGTAGACACATACTCATTAAGGTCATGTTCAGTTTTGCTTGTGCAAAATGCATATAGTTTGTCCAAACATTGCTTGCGATCAACATTTGTGGATGGAAATGTTGATAGAGGACTATGTATAGGGACTTGAGAACTTCCCTCTATGTTTTTCCCATATTGATAACCTTCTTGGCCTTCTTTTGTGTCTTGAATAGCAACTGCAACTTTTAGGAGTTTCACCTCATCCTCTAATGCAAAAATTCTCTTTTCATATTGTTGATTTTGTGCCATCAACATTCGGTGCTCAGTTAACAATTCCTGCATATCAAACAATGGATTTCTCCAATGTCCAAATCCCCCTTCAGCCTCGTTCATAGCTTCAATGAAGATGTGATGGTCCTGGTCCTGATTGGTGGTAAACACATCGACAAGGACCTAATGACATTAAACAAAAATCACCCCATTTTTGCTTAGGAAAAAACATGCCATAATAAAAAGTAACTTTAAATTCCAAAAAAGATCAATACATATGCATTTAATGGGGCTACCATATTAATGCTTACTTTATGGTGTGCAAAGGCATTAAGTATTTTGCTTTTTCCATCAATCTTAGGCCATTGAAGAAAACGCAAAAAGGAAGTCCTATTTCCAGTAGGACGTAGTGACAAATGCTCAACAGCCCAAATCTATATACCATTAAAATAAAATATTAGTTGAAAAAAATTAACCACCAACAACATGACAAACACACACTAAATGAGTGATGCATATATAGATAAATACCTACAATACAGCTGCACAACCTGCAATGTGTAGTTGGGCACTGTTGGTTCCCTTATTGTAATTCATACTTGCACGACATAGACTCTTAACTAAAAAATCATACATAGCGACACCCTAGTTGTATTCATTAAGACCATCTAGATCATCTAAAAGTTTAAGTGGAAAGATACTGATAACTGGGGTTATTTGGGGAAAATAAAAGACTGAGAAAGTAAGAAGAATGTACACCCAACAAAAGTCTTCTACACTGTCATCATTTTCTAGGGTGGTAAGCCTATCAAGTATATGTTCTAATGTAATTGTCTTATTTGCAAACAAAGACATTATAACACAATCCCCAACATCATCTAACACAACAGATTTGCCAACTATATGTAAACCAAGTGCAACACACACGTCTAACGGTGTAAATGGAACAACCCTGGACCTTACCCTAAAGCCTCCGCTGTGTTCAACCCATCTACTTACTAACTCACACAACAAAACCCCATTCAATTTGATTTGTTTCTTAATTTCGACAGCCCATTTGAATGGCGTCCTCTCAATTCTTTCTTTTTGCAATTTTGTTAGATTTGCATTAATTTCTGCCAATATCTTCATCTCCATTACATGCCTCATGTGTATCTACAAAAAGGAACTATTTAATGAACATAACAACCATAAAACTTTCATTAATGTAGAGGGAAAGAACATGAAAGTTTTAAAATTCATATACATTTTTCTCATGTTCATCAACAGTGGGTTTACTTCGCTTAAGTCGACCCATGATGTGTGCAAGTAATTTGTCCTGTTACAAAGAAAGGTAGCCCACAGTCAGAAGAAAAGATTAGTAGACACACTAGTGGAAAATACAAGACAACTGTTACAACAATAGATGCAGAAATTTTAGCATGTATATTTTCACTACAAAAATTTAGGATTTTTATCTTAGATAAGTTAGAATATACTTTGAGAACAGACTGTCAAGTAATAACTAATTTCTATAATAAAATGAATAATAAAAGGCTTAATACCAATAGATGGATCAAATTTATAGATTATCTTAGTATTACACGAGTAGAAGTAAAAATAGAACATATTGAAGGTAAGGATAATATAGGGGTTGATAAACTCAATAGAATAACTTCTAACTATTTAAAGAACATGAGTTTGCTTCTAAAAGTAGTCATAGATTTCCTCCCAAAGTTGATAAGAATGAACACTTCCAAGAACACGTGTTAGAATCAAACTCGAAAGTGATGATTGCAACCATGAGAGGAGCATTAAATCCTTTTGCTCCTAAGCAACATCAGCAGGATTAACAATTCCTGCATCTCAATTTGATTCATTGACAAATCATATAGGAATGTTTAGACAAAGCACAAAATGTTGAAGGCGATGAGCCTTGATAATTAGTTCTACTTGCTAATGCCATATCTAATTTTTCAAAAATTGCATGCAAAAAGGTAATAGATGCGAAGAAAGGGGGAGGAGGAGCTTCTTTGGCCATAGCAAGACCTTCAAGCTCTTGATACTATGTTAACAGTTCAAAGAAAAGCAAAGACAAATAGAAAAAGAGATAACTAAATTTGAGAAAAGAAAGAAAATGATTTCATTCACCAAATAGTATTACAATGATATTGTTTATATAACCATTGAAAGTTGTTACAATAGAACCAACTTCTTAGACTAGGGACAGTTGTCACTAACAGCTGTCAAACTAACTTGTAACAAACTTACACTATTGAACCGATACCCAAGAGATAGCAGCAGTAAGTTTAGCTCGATACATCATTGACACAGAGATAGGATGTATTTCAAATCAAAAGTACATTAAACCAATATTTATTAACATGGGATTTTATCATGTCCACTATAAGTGAATGAAATTCAGAAGGCAGGCACATCATTCTTGAATGCTAAGAAAAAGAAACATACAACATTGATCTTAATAGAGCTTCCCAATTGATGCATTCTCCACATTTTCTATTCAACAGTGGGTCCATCCAATTCATCATTTCATCTTCAACCACAACTCAGTTAAAGCAATTATGCGAATCCCTTCTCCCTCTTTCTTCTCCATACCTCAGTTGTAGTGATAAAACATGGAACGAATGCAACCTAATCCTTCATTTAAAATTTCACTTCCCCCAAGCATCCTTATAGTTAGCAGTTCACAAATAAAAAGGCTTAAAAATTGGTCTTCAATGACCTTCTTAATAACATCTCTTAAACTTACAAGTTCAAGTCTAATCCCTAACTACCAAATTTTTCCAGCAGGATTAACAACTTAGAATTGTGATCCCGATACTGATGGAAAATTATGGACTACTTCTATTAGTCCTGATGCACCTTAAATATGCTCTTTGCATACATGAAATATATTGCTTCTTCTATTTCATTATTGTGCAAAAGGAAGACACTATTTAAAGAGATTAACAAGTATTACTAAATATCCCAAAGTTTTGCGAATTGAAAATTTTATGTTCTCTTGGAAAATCTTTACAGGTGTTTGATTGGTGAACATTTTGATTTCCCAATCCAAGTGCTTGGATAACTAAATACAATATATTTGAGAATAGGATATATAAAAAAAGTGTAAGATTACCAAGGTTGTTTTGACATCAAGTATTACAAATTTGTCCTTTGCTTAGTCTGCTAGTACAGAAGGACTTAGGGTGACACTTAATAGATAAGTACTAACATTTAACTGATGCAAGATCATTTATGTGTGAGTTTGAATATATTCTGCTCCATGAGTGCTAAAGCTAGCAGTCTATAGTTCAACTTTTGCTCCAAACTACTTTACCCTCAAATAATGAAACAAAACACTAATTTGCACTACTATTCATAGCTGAAGCTAATTACCAGAACTAGTGACCTGTGACTATATCTTTTCAACCACTTTTGAGCATCTCCTTTCCCTTTCCCAATGGATTGATATATAGAAAATAAAACAAACAATCACAGCCTTCAAAGGCTACTGTAAAGCCACTATACCGAGGCATGTAGAACAAGAAGGAATTTCTGCTCTAAAATTTGCAACACCCAGAAAATGTGAACAAAAATATTGCCCAAATCCTGGTCTTTATTCTAATAACCCTTTTCCTGGTATCCCACCATTAACTTCCCTCATCCTCGAGAGGAAACCAATACTATTTCCTAGAATATATCTACAAACATCATTTAGACACAATAACTATACTATTCCACAGTTAAGCAATATTCTTGAATCCTCCACAGTCTTAATCCACAACCACCTTATTTCCCAAAAATTTCTCCAGCACACAAAACCTTACTTAATCAATCAATTACAAACACAACATAACATGTACTCTACAAACCCCTAAATTCCCCATACACAAAAACTACAGCATCAATAATTGAAAACAGAATATGGTTAAAATTATAATTGTTCCTCAATTTGAAATCAACCCACCCACCCTTTGACTCACTAGTTGGTTAACACCCCCCCCCCCAAAGGATGCTCACCTCTGAATCTAAACCCATGAATACAATAAAACCCACATTCTTGTTTCTAGTTCCAAACCCATATTCTTACTTGCTATAAAATCCACCCACGACTTTGATACACCCTACCAACCTCATTCAACACAGCCATGACTTTCCTCATACATTCCACACTAGAAAGCCTTGTCCAAACCTAAATCCAGCAAGAACCCAAATGCCTTCATTCCCAAAACATCCTTTTAAGGCTAAATTCATGCAAATTGGGAACCATACCCTCATAATTTCCCAACGACCCATAATTACTAACAAACAAGCAACCCAAAAACAATGCAGATTACTCCCACCCAAACGCTCCTACATTACGACAGCAATGATTAACACCTAAAAGGGGAAAAATTTAGCTGAACCGGCAGTGCTCCTTTATGAAAATCAACCGTCCAATCCGCTTTGAAGGGTACCCAATATATTCCTGTGCCAAAATCAACAACAAGGAGATAGAACACCTCATTGTCACCGATCTTCGACCGCTATTCCACCGCTAGCCATGAAGAAGAACACTAGATGAGCAGGGGTTCCATTTTCGGGAGCTTGTGAGACAGAGATGCATTTCCCTCCCAAATTTATTTTTTTTAAATCATTCTTAAGGAGACAGAACTGGTTTAATTTTTAATTAATTAAAAAATAATAAAATTAACACATTGGCAGGTGTATAGTAGTGGTCTGTTACTGTAAGGGTGTCCATATATATGTACTCCAACTTAAAATAATGTACTCGAATATCAATACTAGAAGCATCAAATTTTCTTCCCTATGCCATTATCCACAACAAGACCAACCTTTCCTTTACTATCAACTTGTTGATAAGTGGTACCAAAATAAAAACAAATCAATCCTTTTTGTAAATATTTGGTGCACGTAAACAAAAGAAGAAAAAGGAAATGGTACATACTGTGTTCAATGTTGTAGAATAAACTAAACATCATTATTTATATCAAATAGGAACCATTAAGCCACTTTCGTAGGAAACAGATTAGATCATATCTTTATCTTTTTCCAACTCTTTTTCACTTTATCTTCAAATGCATTTAAAAACAACTTATCTTGTATTTGTTGCAACAATTATCTACCAGGGCATTTGAAACAAACTTGACTATGTCCAACGTGAGGTGCTCGTGTATGCATGTATCAAATTCAATTTATTTTGCTTTATTTTATATTATTTATATTTTGGTGCTAGAAAAAAATATAATAATATTCCACTTAAAAATATTTATTTGATTAAATTAAATTTTCTAATTTAATTATCAAATAATAGAATAATTTCTTTTGCAATGATTAGAACACTCGTTTATGTGTAACCCGGTAGGTTTAGTACTAAGTTAGTAGTAAGTTAATCAAAATTAATTTTACTAATTAAGGTAGGCGTCTAGCAACACTCCTTAACGTCCAAATTGTATGAAGTAGCGTCTTTTTACCTTCAAGAACAAATAAGAGAATAATGTAATATTTTCTTTCATCATTTACAACTCTTGGTTAACTCTAGAGTATGGTATTACTATCAAACTCTAATAAGTCAACACATGTATTTAATCAGTAAATGACTTAAGAAGTTCATTTCTTCATTCATTCACTTGCCCTATCTAAAGTCTTAATTTTATCATAGAGCTCAAACTCATTACCAAGAGTTGAAGGATTCCTTCTTTATTAATCATTAATCATTAATTCTACAAATATATAATTATATCCAATGTTCATTCAACTAGTGATCTAAGGCATTAGGTGTGTCTTGAATTAAATAAAATAAAAAACTTGTTAATTACTAATATAATATCATGACAAAGAAAATTATTACATTTCTTCTTGAGAATTTCATATTAATAGTTTAACCTGGTAATGTCAACCATTAGTAATTCTTAATTCAGTCAGCTTAATGATTACATCTACATGTGCATCATCTGTATATGTAAATTAATAAATGAGATCTATTAATCTTTATCCAATAAATTACCATCACATACATATTGATCTATCTAGCTTATTGATGTACTTTTCATAATAATCCCATGATCAAGAACAATTTAGATTTAAATTAAAAAAGAGTTGTTTCTCATTGTCAGAATCTCCATCATGATAACAAGTCTCCAATTTTAATCAATGACCTTGTCAAATTAACTATTTAATCAAACAATAATACTTTATTAAAGCTAAAATTAATTATATGATAGATTGGATCTTGGACATACATGTTTATCCACAACAATCTCCCACTTGCACTAGAGTCAATCACTCATGTATTTCATTCCTAATTCCCACTTGTGCTTATCAAACTCTTTTATGCCTAGCGCCTTGGTGAATGGATTTATTGTATTTTATTTTCCATATACCTTTTCAATCTTAACATCACCACATTCAATGAACTCTCTAATCAAGTGATACCTTTGCAAAATTGTTTAGACTTCTGGTGTGATCTTGGCCTTTTTGCTTGAGCAATAGCCACATTATTGTCATACAATAGTGGAACTGATTCTTCTATTAAAAGAACCATACCGAGTTTGAATATGAACTTCTTCTTCTAAACCACTTCTTTAGTGATCTCACTTGCTTCTATATTCTCTGCTTCCGTCGTTGAATCAGCTACCATAGCTTGCTTGGAACTTTTCCAGCTCATTGCACCATCATTTAAGGTGAAAACATAACTTGAAATAAATTTGCTATCATCTTTATCTAATGAAAAACTTGCATCAATATAACCTTTTTAATTTTGATTCAGACTCTCCATAAATGAGGAATTGGTCTTTAGTTCTTCTCAAGTACTTAAGAATGGTCTTAACCATTTTCCACTGTTCTTCACCAAGGTTTGCTTGATATCAACTAGTTACACCTAATGCATAAGCAGCAATAGGACGTGTACAACTCATGGTATACATGATAACTTCCACTACACTAGCATATGGTACCTAGTCGTACATTCTCTCTCCTCAAGAGTTTTAGGACAATCTTCCCTACTGAGAATAACTCTAGTTCCTATTGGCAAATAGTTTCTTTTTGAGTTTTTCATGTTATACCTGTTTAGCATGGTATCAATCTACATATATATATTAAGAGAAACCAAGAAAAACTTTTGGATCTATCTCTATCAATCTTTATTGCTAAAATGTAGAGTGCTACTCCCAAATCTTTTATGGAGAGTTGTTTTGATAGCCAAACCTTTGTTCCTTGCATTGTCGTTATATTATTTCCAATTAGCAATATGTCATCTACATATAACATTAAGAAAATGATTGTGCTCCCACTAACTTTTTTGTACACATAAGGTTCTTTCTCACCTTTAACAAAATCAAACTTTTTAATTATCTTGTTAAAATGAATATTCCAAGTTCTAGAAGCTTGTTTCAATTCATAAATAGATCGTTGCAACTTACAGACTTTGTTATGATTAGACAAGGATGTGAATCCTTCAGGTTGTGTCATGTACACATCTTCAAGTTTATTATGTACACATCGTTGCAACTCATAGACTTTATTATGATCAGACAAGGATGTTTCAATCCATAAATGGATCATTGCAACTTATAGATTTTATTATGATTAGACAAGGATGTGAATTGTTCAAGTTGTGTCATGTACACATCCTCTTTCAACTCATAATTAAGAAAAGTTGTCTTCACTTCCATTTGCAATATTTCATAATCATAGTGTGTTGCTATAACAAGAAGAATCCGAATTGACTTAATCATCGCCACTGGGGAAAAGTTTGGTCATAATTTATACCGTCCTTTTGATGATATCCCTTAGAACAAAATGAGCTTTGTAGGTCTCAATCTTTCCATCTACTCCAATCTTTTCCTTGTAAACCCATTTACAACCAATTGGTTTTACATTCTTTAAAGCTTCAACTAAAGTTCATAATTTGTTATCTTCATTGATTCCACTTTGAATTCCATGGCTTCTTGCCATTTATTGTGGTCCAAGTTTTGTATTGCATCCTTATAGCTCTTAGGATCATCATCATTATGATAAATGTCGTTTGACGTGTCATCTTGCACTATTAAGTTTAATTTATCAGGTGCACGATGTACTCGTCTAGACCATCTAAGAAGCTCTTGTTTTAGATTTAAAGGTTGCGGGATTTGTTCTAAGATTGGTTCATTAACCCGTCTTTGAACTATAATTGTTCTTAAGCCATAATCATTGAAGATGGTAACTTTCATGTTAATTTTAAAACAATAAAGAAAGGTCTCTCAGTTTCCATCTCATGTTCTTGAGTTGTTGTTTCATTTTTCACTTGAGTTTTATCAAGCTCAATTTCTTTACTACGGCTACCTTCTACGAGAATTTCCCTTTCTAGAAAGGTTGCTCTTCTTGCCATAAACACTTTATGGTCAAAAGGCTAGTAGAAATAATATCCCATTGCTTCTTTGAGATAGCCAATGAATCTACACTTATCAGATCTTGCCTCAAGTTTATCTGTTTGCAATCTCTTAAAACAGGACAACCCCAAACCCTAATGTGTTTCAAACTTGATTTATGCCCTTCCTTATCTCTTATAGAGCTGCAGAGACTGGTTTTGCAGGAACTTTATTTAGCAAATAAAATGTTACTTCTAAAGTATATCCCCATAAATTTACAGGAAGATTAGTGAACCTCATCATAAATATTACCATATCTAATAAGGTTCAATTTCTTCTTTCAAAAGAAACACTCAACATCAATTTGGTTAGCTTTGGCCATTTTGTAGTTGGGTTTGGTCACACCATAGTTAGGTCCAAAAGGCTTCCTTTTCTTGCTATTTGCCTTTTCCTTTCTTCTTAAAAGCGTTGTCAACCAACATGACAATTCCTTTATTCTTTTCAGAGGTAATTTTATTTTCATAATCAATTAGCATATTAAGTGTCTCTTGCAAAATACAATTCATTTTATTCATGTTGAAATTCACAATGAAATGTGAAAATGAATTAGGAAGTGACTATAGAATCAAATCTTGAGAAAGAGCACCATTGTGTGCACCCCAAAGTACACACTGAATAGATTTAAAAGAGCACCGTGCCATGATTTTAATTCCAACAGAAGTTAAAAGAGCAGCAATGTCCATCTTTGCCTACTATGGCAATTGGCAAACCTGACAGATCTCATTACCCAAGAAGAAAGATATAAGACATTAAAATCATATCAATCAAGTACGAAATGGCTTTATTTGGACAAGTTCAGAAATGCAACATTGAAATATCCTTTCCGTTATCCGGTTAAGTTGTACCTTTAACCAGTGTGAATTTTACCTAAAAAATAATAGGCAACAATACAGAGAAGCAAAGGATCATTCATCTGAAACTAACAGACACACCAAGACTAGGGATGTCAACGGGGCGGGTAGCGGGTAGCGTACCCGCCCCGCCCGATAAAACTTATACTTGTACCACCCCATTACCTGCGCGGGTATCCGTAAATATCCACAGGTATTTTTAAAAAATAAAAAATAAAAAATAAAAAAAAATAACAAATTTATTTTATGTGTTGTGGACAATAAAGTGTTACAAATTTCACTTTGAATTTATAAATTTAAATTTATAAATTAAAGAGTTATAATTTAAAATAATCACTTTAAACATAAATTTTAATTATTCTAACAATTTTTCTAAAAAAAATATAGTTTAAATGCTCACAAATTTATGTTCTTTTCTCTTGTAATATAATTGTATAAGATTTCTCTCGTAATTAACAATCTTTTTGAAAATTTTGAATAAATTTATGTAATTTTATCTATATTAATATGTAAGGGTATTTAAGTAAATATATAATTGCGGATAGCGGGTATGGATACCATGATATCCGTACCCGCCCCGTTAATAAACGGGTAGCGGGTATACCCGTTTAGAATATCCGCGGGTATCCATTTAAAGTACCCATTTTCTATCCGTGGCGGATTTTATCCGCGGATATCTGCGGGCATGGGTATTTTTGACATCCCTAACCAAGACCAATCGAGAGAAGTGAAAAATTTTGAGTTATATGAGATTGCTTTAGGTGATTGTGTGCTTGCCTAAATTTGCTTCCAACTATGCTTGAGTATATATGTATTATGTGTACCTGAGAATGCTATTTCAGTGTGCTTATGTAATGTCTAATTTATTATCTCAAATGTATATTTAATGGAAACTTACATGCCTATTTCAGTGGGCTTTTGTAACATATTTATTTCTTTTGGTGTAGGTAGAGAAGTTCCCAGAAGAAAAAAAACTGGTGTCATTGGTTCCAACTGATTTGTACAGAGATTAAAAAATAGAATGCACTCATGGTTCTAAATTGCGGTCATAGTTGTGGTTTAGCCATGATCCTTCTGTATACCTCTGGGAAATAATTTTGTATAAAGCTATGCTTTGACGTGATATCACCTGCATTCACATGTAATTCACAATACTTCACACATTAAGTATTATACTATTTATAGCGTTATTATATATGTACTAATTAAATAGATTGAAATCAGGACAATAATTCGAAATTTTTTACTACAAAATAGCTCTGTATAATTAAATAGCTCTTTTGATTTAATTTAACATTGAATGTGATTAATTAATAAATACATAATTAACAAGCATCATATCATATGTACCCAAAATTCCAATACCATAACCAAATAAAAGACCATCGGCCATTATGCAAGATTTACAGCAAACGTGTTCCCTTACTCAAAGTGGGTGTACCGTTACTTCCTTGGGCAAAAGACTTAATACAAAGCCTTTTGTATTTAAATTAAATATGATAGCTTCATTTGAAATTTTTTTGAGTCAAGCTAATAATAAAACTATAAGATGGCAATCATTTATAATTCATGTGTGAATAATATCAAGTTGAGAATGAATTCATCCGAAAAATAAAGAATGCGTATAAAAAGACATTGACAAAAATAAAGTAATAAAATAAAAATAACAAAAAAAAGTGTACAACTGAACATGCATTAAGAAAAAAAATTAATAAAAAAACAACTAAAAAAGTAAATCACCATAAATAATTAATTTCACACTTTTACAGGGAAATTAGGAGTATTTATAGATTAACCTAGATTGAATTGATTTTCTTTTACAAAAAATAAAAAAATGTACACAAACACGTATTGAGCTTAAAATAAACTAATAAATAAAAATTAACATATACATTAATATATAATAAGAGAATTTGTTTAAAAAAATTAAATTTAACGTCTTACTTAAAAAGAAAAAAAATGCTTATAGATAGACATGTATGGAGAAAAAGAATAAATTATTAAATTAAAAATAACACAGAACAAAAAAAAAAAAAAAAGAGCATACAGATAAACTTGTATGAAGCAAAAATAAAATTAATGAACTAAATTTAATATACACGTCGATGTATAATAAGAGAAATTGATACATTATATCAAATTTAGCATAATAAAAAATGTGACACATAGGCATGACATTAATTGATTTTATATGTATGATAATTCATTTTTATTGATCCTTTTATGTAGTCATCCTATTATATCCACGTCAATACATAATAAGAAAAATTATTACAATAATATATCAAATTTAACATAATAGAAATGTGGTCACACAAGCATGGAAGTGCCTGTGTTTCTGCTAGTATTAATAATTTATTTCTTCATATCATCAGTTGCAACTGCCAGTAATGTAACTTTATTTTTAAATATTTGTTTTATGTAGTGACAGTTCTAACCACCACCAAGCTTACAACACTTTTAATTATTTTTAGGCATGGTATCGGTTAGAACCACCAGTAGTACATTTTTTAAAAAAAATATTTATTTTGTTTAGCAGCCGCTATAGTTTCCATGATTTTTTTTTTTAAAAAAATACTATATAAACATTGCAGAATAGCTTCTTAAAACAATCCAAACACAAAGCATTCCATATATCAGCACTGCTTAATTTCAAAAATACCAATGAAGCAATGAACATATTTACATCCGCTATATTTACAATAGCAAACCTCTCTCTCACTCTGAGTCTCAGCTCCAAACCTCAATCATCTCTAATCAAAGAAGCCATTATCAACCAATAAAAGATAAAAACAAGTTACACCAGAATCTAATAAAAGACAAGAACATGTTACACCAAAAACATGTATGTCTTAACTTTCTCTGCAAGATCATTCTAAAGCAGAGATTTTTCGGTTTCAGATTGAAGAAGGGGTGGCCTCTGTGCATTTTTATGACTTCTAGTTTCTTCAGTTTGGACAGACTTATGGATCTCTCCTTTAGCTTCATTCTCAGCTTGCATTTGATTTCGAAGGGAGGATCGTTTGATCAAGTTCTTCGTCTGGGTTGGATTGGCCATAGTACTAGATATGGAGACAAACCTTTGGTTCAATATATTATGAATTTTAGATATATTATAATTTACATATTAAAAATATTTATTTATTATGAATTTTAATTGTATATGCAATGTATACACAAGTGAAAATGAATGATTCCGTGCCCTATTTTATTTATTAGTTTATTAATAGATATGTGTTTGATTTAATTTATTTTCAAAGTATAATTGTTTATTTTGACTTTAAAAATAAGTTATTGTTATTTTTCAAAATAATCGTTTACATGACTTAATTACACTTTTAACTAGTATTTTAGCTTGCATAAATTTTTGTTTTATATAACTAAAATTTATAATAAAAAAATAATTTTAAATATAAAACTTATATTATAATTAAAATTTGTGATAAATTAATATTTTTATTATATAAATTATATTTTAGATTTATGATATCAATTAAAATATTATATTTTATTCACAACAAAAATTCTAATATTTTTTCTTTTCAATATCTTAATATCACTTTTTTTATAAAAAAATTAAATTTTTATAACATCTTTACCTGCTGCACCGCAGACTACAGACGAACATAGAACAGCCCTCCCTTTGGCGGTGCTTGTGAGTGCCATCTTCTTCAAAATATCACCGCTCCTGCCATTTTTCCTAACTTCCAAGCCACGAATTTGGAGACCCAAAGTTCTCATATTTGAAGAGAAAAGGTAAGATCTTGCTCAACTCTAATGCCAACTGTTCAGGTTGCTTTGTTACAGTTGTTTTTCAATTTTACATGAACTGGGTTTTCTTAATTTTGATATTCTTTTACATAAATGACGTTATAGTTGCCTAAGGATGAAAAATTCATGGTGTGGGGTTCTCAATGTTTAATGTACAAACTCAGGCTCCTGGCTTTATGATTTTCATTTTTTTTTTGTTATCATATTATAAGTATAAAGTATTTACCGACTTGGTTGATAATTAATTTTTGTCAAGAATCCTAACTAGTCACCTTTAGTGGAGTATTTCCTTCCAACTACAATTGTTTCATCCACAATACTCAAATTTGAGACCTTGCTTAAAAAATATAAGCTCAACTTCACTAGAACTATAATGTTGGTTTTATAATTTTTATTTTACAAATTAAATTATACATCGATCAAGTATTGTAAGTGATGGAATATAACTCAAAACATGGAAGAATAAGAAAGAGGGGGGGGCGGGGGGGCGGAAATGATTGATATTTTAACCAGTAAATCCTAATAATTGAATTTGATTTTGATTTTGGTATAATTGAGTTGAATTATTAAATGTATACGATGTTTGTTTAAATTAATTTTAACCATAAATTTTACATTAAAACAAGTGTCACGATGTATGAAATTAATTTATTTTGGTAACTTCCCAAACAAACTCTTTTTATACTTTATTCCCTTTTTATCCTTTTATTAAATTTACCTTTTATCCTTTTTATATAAGGTAGGATTTTATTACCATACTATTCAACATAATAAAAGTATGGTATTTACTTGAGTGTATGTTATTTTAATTTTATTTTAAACTTGGTGATAATATTTTAAAATATAATACAGTATGAAAAAAATATAATAATTGAAACTAAAAAAATATAATTAAAATAATTAATCTTTAAATAAAAAATTTATAAGAGTTCAAAACTAATAAAAAAACCTAACATTATAATTATCCAAAAATATTTTTTTATCCATAAAATTAAATTAAATTTTATATAAAAATATCAAATAAATAATCCATTCTTATCATTTTATGTTTATCAGCTACAAATAATTTTACTAAACACATAAATTCAATAAGTTAGTTTAATAGCTTTTGGCTAACAACTTTTAACTATTAACTAATTTTTTAATTTTTAACTAATTTTTCAGCTTTCAACTAATTTTTAACTACTTTTACCAAATATAGCATAAACCCACAACATGTGCCTTTACTGCCCCCGGAGACCATTGGGATTATTTAATTTCCACGATGTCCTACACTAAAAAATAAAATAACAAAGGATTAAAATAAGTGAACATCGACTATTGTTAATCGAGGACTAATATTGTTTTTAAAAAGAGCAATGATACTTGAACACCTTGACTTTTTAAACATCTAATCAACCACTTTTCATTTTCTTTATCTTTCTCTTCTTATCAAATTATATCACCTATTATACTTATATTTTTCTCTCTCTCACTAGGTGTCAAATAGCACACTTAGTGTTCAAAAATCATTTTTGTTTTAAAAACTTCTTACTTAAAGAGTTTACACTTTAAAGCCCACAGCATGTGCCCTTACAGTCCACGAAGACCATTGGAATTATTTAATTTCCACAATGTCATACACTAAAAAATAAAATAAAAAAGGATTAAAATAAGTGAAAGTCGAGGAGTAATAAAGTGTTTTTAAAAACTACTTAAGTAAATAGTTTACTCTTTAAACCCCACATAGCATGTGCCTTTACAGTCGACGAAGACCATTGGAATTATTTAATTCCCACAATGTCCGCTTATCAATAAAAATTTCCATAATGTCCATATTTATGAAACACTTACTTCGACCTTATAAATACTTGTAGTGGATTCTTTGCCTTCGATTCTCACCATCAATATGTCTTCTTGCGTGATCATGGATGCCTCTCCCTCAAGTAATAAGTTATTTTTATGGTGCTTATTATGTACAATCATGTTCAACTCTGTCTTGTGCAGTTTGAAGATTCATTGCAACGAGAAGGACATGAACACACTCCTACAATTTAAACAAGGAGTCATAGATCCTTTAGGCGTGCTCTCCTCATGGTTCCCAAAAATAGATTGTTGTTAATGGACTGGAGTAAAGTGTGATAATATCAAAGGTAGAGTTACAGAGCTCAATCTCCCGTGTCACACAAATCCACCTAAAGTTGTTGCTTATGGAGAGAAGGACAACAAATCACACTGCCTAAAAGGTGAATTCAGCTTGACTTTGCTGGAACTTGAATTTTTGAGGCACTTGGATTTGGGCAACAATGACTTCAAGTCTATCCAATATAATTTAATGGGTGGCCATAAATGTGATGACTTGTCAAGAGGTAACCTTCCTCATCTGTGTGGAAACTCTACCAACCTCCATTATCTTGATTTATCATATAATTATGATCTTCTTGTCGATAATCTCCGTTGGATTTCCCGTCTTTCCTCATTGCAATATCTTAACCTTGGTGGTGTTCATCTTCCTATGGAAATTGATTGGCTTCAATCAGTGACCATGCTCCCTTCACTTTTTGAGTTACACTTGGAGAGTCGTCAACTTGAAAACATCTATCCATTTCTTCAGTATGCTAATTTTACTTCACTTCAAGTTTCAAATCTCGCTGACAATGATTTTGTATCTGAGTTGCCTAGTTGGTTATTCAATCTTAGTTGTGACATCTTTCATGTTGACCTAAACAAGTACTTGGCCTCTCTCTTAATTTTTTTTTCTGGTCCAATCCCTGCAAGTTTGGGAAATCTATCATCCTTGGTTAAATTGATACTCGAGTCAAATGAATTGAATGGAAATCTTTCAGACAATCTCGGGCAACTCTTCAATTTGGAGAGCCTTCTAGTTGCAGAAAATTCCTTGACTGGAATTGTGTCTGAAAGAAATTTACTTTCCTTTTCAAATTTAAAGGAATTTTCCATGAGTTCGCCTGCCCTGATCTTTGATTATGATCTTGAATGGGTCCCTCCTTTCAACTTGAAAGTATTGAATTGAGCCATGTGAGAAACAAACTTCCTGCATGGCTATTCACACAGAGTTCTGTAAAATATCTAACCATTACAGACTTAAATGCTTCATTTGAACCTCTTGACAAGTTATGGAACTTTGCGACTCAACTTGAATATTTCGTTTTGGAAAACAACACAATCAATGGGGACATATCAAATGTGTTGCTAAGCTCAAAATTTGTTTGGTTAGTGTCCAATAATTTAAGAGGAGGCATGCCTCGTTTATCACCAGAAGTGCGTGTTTTACGTTTATATGATAACTCATTGTCTGGACCCATTTTTCCTCTCTTGTGTCACAATACTATAGATAAAAGACTTGGACATGGGTTATAATCATTTAACCGGAGAACTCACAGATTGTTGGAATAATTGGACATCGTTGGTTAATATTAGTTTAGAATACAACAACCTAACAGGAAAGATTCCTCACTCAATGGGCTCCTTGCCTAACCTTCGTTTTTTGTACCTGGAAAGCAATAAGCTCTTCGGAGAGGTATCTCTTTCACTAAAAAATTGCAAGAATCTTTGGATACTTGATCTTGGTCACAATAATCTTTCTGGAGTCATACCAAGCTGGTTGGGCCAGAGTGTGAGAGGTCTTAAATTGAGATACAATCAATTCAGTGGCAATATTCCCACGCAGCTATGCCAACTTCATTCCTTAATGGTGATGGATTTTGCAAGTAATAGATTATCAGGACCAATACCCAATTGCTTACATAACATCACAGCCATGTTTTCCAGTTATGCTTCTACTCGTAAAGTTGGCTTTACCTTTCAGTCACCAGATTTCTCGGTAACCATTGTCTGTGGTATTAGGATGTTTATAAAAGGTAACGCGTTACAATATATTAATTTGAGGAATGTGATTGATCTCTCAAGTAACAGCTTGTCTGGAAGTGTGCCTTTAGAGATATATATGCTCACTGGATTGCAGTCGTTGAATTTGTCACATAATCAATTAATAGGAACCATACCAGAAGAGATTGGCAACTTGTTACCAATGGAGTCCATTGATTTCTCAAGAAATCATTTCGCGGGAGAAATTCCTGAGTCCATGTCTGCCTTGCATTATCTTGCAGTCTTGAATCTGTCATTCAACAATTTTATGGGCAAAATCCCATCAGGGACCCAACTTGGTTCTACAAACCTTAGCTATATCGGCAATCCTGAACTCTGTGGACCTCCACTTACAAAGGTATGCCCACAAGATGAAAAATCCACAATACAAAACCCGATGGAGAAGAAGATGATGATGATAAATCAGAAGTGTGTTCCTGGTTCTACATGGGGCTGGGAATTGGATTTGCCGTTGGATTCTGGGGAGTTTTGGGCACCATTTTCTTGAACAGGAAATGCAGGCATGCTTACTTTAGATATCTGCACCCAATGTATGACTCTGTGATCCAACAGATGAACCCGTGATATATTGAAATCGAAGAAATTGCAGCAATGGTACGTAAAGGATCAATGTTTTATATTGATTTAAATTGAGTCATATATATATATATATGTATATATATATATGTATATATATGTATTTTTTTTTTGTTTAAATCAAATATACCATAAAGCAAGTACTTTTTACTCTCTTTTATCCAACACTAGTGTGCATGCACATATGAACATACACACATATATAATGCACACACATACAATAACTCTAGTTACATTGAATGTTTACATGTAATAGATCAAATCTACTAAATTTCATATTATTTAAAAAATAATCATTGTTTTATCTTAGTGTTTTATTTTAATAAATATAATATAATATTTAAAATTTAAATAAACTTCTATTATTTGATTACATGCATGCAAATGCTTGGATTATTTAAAGTTTACCCTTACACGTATACAAGTTGCGCTTTAGATAGTAATATCTGAGTAATATTCAAACTAAAAAACAAAATAACTTGTTATTTACCTTTATAGACTTGTGTACACTGCAGGTTCTCGATGTCCATGCTTTGACAATACAGTGTTTTTGCAAGTGGCCACAATTCAAGATATATATACAAATAAGAATCGTGACTTGTATGTTCTGGTTTTTATTAAGTTATTTAGCCTATTACAAATGCTTCTATTAATTTGCTCTATGAGATTTGTGTTTTGTGAACTGTTTGCAAATGTTTCTTTATAATGTTATGTGGAATATATTTAAATATGCTTTTAGAATATATATATATATATATATATATAAAAGGTTGGAATGGTGTTTCTCTATTAATTTTCTTTTTCTTTTTTCACTTGCAATGTGTAACATGACTGTCTAACAATAATTTTAAAGTAACCTTAAGAGATTGGTTGAGTGGAATACAATAGGATTTCACATTTGATATTTTGAAGATTTGAGCCCTCACTCATTTTGTTGAAGTGATGTAAATGTAAATTAATTCTTTGTAAGTATATTTTGAACTCAAAGACATTCAATTCCCTGCCTTGAGTTAGACATAAGCTTTTTCACCCTAAATTTTATGTACCAAAGAAAACTTTAGCCTTAAATTAATGTGAGCAATTCATTATTCGATTTAAACTACTATTTAACCGAATATATGGTGATCAGTGTCTTACTTTTTTCTTTTAAGGTTTTTGAATCCTTGAGAGATTTTAAAAGGTGAAGATGTGAAAAGGAAGTAGAGAGTCACAAGTTATGAGTATGTTTGAGAGTGACACTTTAAAGAAAAAAGAAAGGGAGGATAATTTTTTTAAAAAAAATTAAGATAATTATGTAATATTTAGAAAAATAAACAAAAAATTAAGAAATTAAGTTTATACTAATCTATTATTTTATTTCTTTCATTTTAAAAAAATTATCAAATTAGAGAATATTTATTATAAATAAAAGAATTTGTCCTATATTCCTTTTCCCTGAAAAAGCTAATTAATTCCCAAACAAATCCTAAGAGTAAAGTGCATGCAATTGATGCTGAGATGTAAGTAACTAACTGGTGCATAAAATGAGGTATATTAATTTTAGGATAATTTACATTTTACTCCTTGTAATTTAGGTAAAAAATTTGAAATTTGAAATTTTTATTTTTAACTCAAATATTTCATCTTCATGTAGAATGAAATTTGACATGTCACCTTTTATACTTTTTACTATTATCACATATATAATCACCTTAACTAATATATTATTCTTCCTTTTTCTAACAATAAATACCCATTAAAATGGTAAATTACATTTTGAAAATCCAACGAATGTAATTTACTCAATAAGACAAACCATCTAACTACGAAATATGAACACAACATACATATATATGATTCTACACAAGATACTGTGATATAATAAGGACACAGGACCTATTTAAGTTTTTTTTTTTAGTGAAAAATTCAAAATGATTTAAATTTGTTCCTTTCGTATATCATATCAATATTAACAACTAATAAAAAGTCAAATCAAATAAAAATAAGTAGATTAACTTTTTATTTGCACAAAATAAGATTTAATTGTCATTGGGTGGCATATGTTCACAACAAGAAAAAACGTATAAATAGCGACCAATTTTAGTGACTAAATGACCTCTAATGCTAACGACAATAATCTTTACAACTGATTTGCTTTCGGTTAATGGTAATGGTTTAGTGATTGGTAAATGTGGTCACAGCACAATCGGTTGCAAAATAGGTCGCTAAATAACAAGTTTATCAAGTCATAGTGATTGATCATTTAGATTGATCTTAGCGACTGATGCTGCTATTGGTCACTAAATTGCATACTATTTTGTATCATTTGGCGGCCTAATCAGCGTCATAGCGACTGGATCATTGTTTGTTGTTTGATTCCTTCTACCTCATTAAGTCAAAAACAGCTTAGAATTAATTATTTAACTAAGCTGTTTGTATTGTTATCATTCAGTTATTTGTAGATGACGCATCTCATCAGCTTGTGTTTACCTTGATACCTCTCTGTTTCTCTTTATTGCACTTTTGTAACTTTCTATCATTAAGATTCCGTGAAATAATGTTCACCCTTACCAATCGAATACAATTTATAAGCAGTCTGCATTATTGGATGATATATGGTTTATATTATATTTAATTCATAAGCATGCAGTCTGTCGCCTGTGACATCACCTGATTGGTCTTTGGAGGTTGCAGCATTTTAATTCAGCATATGAGACATAGTAGTTAAAGAGTATCCTTTCTAGACTGTGCAATCTTTACGGCTACCCTTTTCTTTTGCACTACAAAACATGAATCCTTTTCTTCAGCATTTTAATTTCAAAACCTAAAAAAATACTGCATTTTAATTCAAAACCAATAAATGTATGCTACAGAAGATACTTTAAAGATTCTAATCGGTCTACAACCCAAGTAAAATTACTAAAATCAAGTCTTGATACTTGCCCAAAATTCTCGGTAAAATTTGATTTTGGAGTTTAACTTCTATTTGAAGCTACTTTATCTCTCTTTTAACTTAAGCAATGTTATATTTTCCTACTAATCTTCCTAAAAATTCCCCTATTACTTTATAAAGAAAATATTAAATGAAAAAGTAAAGCCTTTAATGTCTTGAAATATAAAATGCATTAGTACTTACCATACAAGAGAAGTAAGAGAAATAGTAAGAGGATGCCGTAGGAGAATTTAAAATTATTCTTTTAACTTATCTTTCCCTATATATAAAAATTAACAAAATTCTTGCAAAAATAAAAAAATCAAGTTACTCAAGACAAAAAAAAAAGTTATATACAAAAGTCCCCAATTCACATTCACTTCTAAAAAACTCATTTTTTCCATTTTACAACCGATCGGAGCAAAAACTAACATTTTATTACAACCTACGAATCAAATAGAACGAACCTAATTAAATGCTGACAAAAGAAATGAAACTCCAAGATACAAGTTATATACAAAAAATCAAGTTACTCAAGACAAAAAAGCAAAGTTATATACAAAAGTCCCCAATTCACATTCACTTCTAAAAAACTCATTTTTTCCATTTTACAACCTATCGGAGCAAAAACTAACATTTTATTACAACCTACGAATCAAATAGAACGAACCTACTTAAATGCCGACAAAAGAAAGGAAACTCCACGATACAAGTGTGTGGGCACTGTGACAAAGATGTTACTCGCACAGAAGTATCAGCTGATCCAGTCAATGCCAAACCTTTTGCATTCGCATCTAATGCCATCTCATGTCCGCAACATTTTGAAGTTTCGAAGCAGAACCTATAAAATTGAAAAAGATTAAGTGGAGACTTAAGTCTGTAACAAGCAGAGATAAAAAGAATGGACCCTCACAGAGCATAAATCAGATAAAATGTTTCAAACAGCAAAAGGAAAGAAAAAGGACTGTCCTACCATGGTTACTTCACACACGTATTTCATCCTAATTAATTGTGCATTGATCTTACTAGTCCCAGCCCCTCAAAATTTGGATTGTCTTACACACTTACAAATAACTCTAGACTGTCAGTAGTGTTCTAAATAAAATACTATGTCATTTGAAATTTTTACACCATTCAAATGTAAGTCAACCTTTTAGGCAATAAAAAGCAGTTATGAACAACAACTATAAATTTGATTAAACTGCACTAAATTTGATATGCCATAAAGAATGAAAATACTCATCTTATATTTATTAGTAGCGTGAAAATGTATGAGACTGTGTCCTTAAATTAAGATTCCATAACTTAAAGAATTATGTGTACTATAGTAAATGTTGTTTTGCTATGTAAAGAGCCATTGGAGAATTTTCAGTTTAATTTCCTGGGTCAGCAACCTAGGACCAAGGACGGGTGTTTTACGCCTATTCATCTTAAAATGTTCATAAGCAACGAGAGCTATCATTCCGAAAGCATAGCTTGCTGAAACGCTTGCCTCATCCAGGCAGGGTTAACTATCATGGCCATTGACAATGTAAGTCAATTATTTATTGAAGGAAGAAAGTAAACATTTTTTATTTAACAGTATCTCCACTAACGTTAATTATCATGGCCATTGACAATGTATGTCAATTAGTTTTCTTTTGCTTAACTTTCATTTGTAGGAATAACTTTTCAACAGGTTTTATGCATACACACGTTTTAAGCTTTGATGCAGTTAACTAGAATACTGCGTAGTCTGCTCCAAATTTCTGCTGATATGGTGTGAGAAATCTGAGGCATTATATATATATCCTAATCAGTTTCCAACCTGTGTATGCAATTAATCGGCATTGTTGGTGTGGTTTTGTTAAGACAAAGGACGAATTTCTAACCCTCAAATATTTTGATAATAACAAACAGTTAAAAAGAGTTTTTCAAGCAATCATCTGGTCACTCGAAATCTGCGTATTAACTATCGTCTGATAAGTTGAGTTTATATCGTCTTTATCTTTCTTTTTCTTTTAAGATTCAATAACTAATGGTTTTCAGACGAATGTTCAAATGATCTGCACTCTAGTTAGTTACAAAAAGCGTAAACTATCTCAAAATAAATGAAGTCTATGTACCTACTCTTGAGAAAGCTCACTTTACACATAAAAGAAGGAATGTGCATGCGAATGTCAGAACAGAAAAGCATATATGACCACTACTACAAGATTGAGTACGAGAATGGTAAAGATAAGTACACTACTTTATCTTATCTGTAACACCGTGTTTTTCTTAATGTATGATTTAGTGTTTTAATAACTAAAAGTGGAAATTAATATGTGATCATGATGTTTAAAACAAATAAATAAATTATTGTTGTCGTTGACTATTGTTGTGTGGTTCTGGTTTTATGTTGTTGTATTGCAATTCCTATTTGAATTTAGGGAACTTGAGAAAAAGTGCTTGAGCCAAATTGAGAGTGTTGTTGGTATTTGTTTAAGTTGTTGAGAGAAAAACAGTTGAGTTGGACAAATTGTGAGTCTCGAAGACTGGTTAGATGAACCATGGGTCTTAGTGAGCCCAAAGCCAGTATGAGGACCCTAGAGAGTTTTAAGACATAAAGGGGTGCCAAGCCTTTCCCTTCTCATTTCTCTCATTCTCCCGTCCCCCTATTCCTCTCACTTTCTCAGACTCTCTCATTCTCTTCCTCTCTTCTCTCACTCTCTCAAAATTCTCTCAAACCCACTACGTAGAGGCAAGATTCGTAGCCCTTTTCCATCCCTTTGGTGAGGAGTAGTGGTTGCTCTGAAGATTTGGCTCAAGGCTTTGCTTTTCTCCCATTTTCTCTTCCCCAAATTCAGATTTTCGGAATCTCCAAGAGGTAAAGGAAGCTTACACTTGCTAGATTTGTGATGTATGAACATGATTGTGTGTAAATATCACCTTGGGTTGGTCCAAATTCGGATTGTATGTTGGTTGTGGTGAGAAATTGGATGAAAATCGGTTTTTAGAGAAAAATATGAGATTTTGATGAGAAATCCATGAATTATGTGATGAAATGTTGAATTGATTGTATAATTTGTTGTGTATGAGCTTGGTTGGGGTGGATTGATGATACTGGAACCCTATTGATTCGAAAATTTGAGTTTGGGTGGTGAAAATTCGGGTTTTGCTGTAGAAAATTGGGGTTTTTCGCAGTCCTATCACAGATAATCGATTATCTGGAGCTCCAGGTGCTGTTTTGTTGATTTTGGTTCTGTGATAATCGATTATGGACTCTGATAATCAATTATCTGGGTTTCGAAAAAAATTCTTGTGATTTTGGTTTTGCAATAATCGATCATGGAAATCCATAATTGATTATCCCTACCAAAAAATGAATTCTGGTGCATTTTACTAAACTGATATAATTTGTTACTACATTACTTAATTTGTTATTTCAGAACTAAATGTACTATTTCAGATTCTAAAGTTTTCATTTCAAAATGTGAAGTATTATGTATATACACATATAAAAAGGGTATTATACATTTTCAAAACTTCTATTTGAGAATGATGGAAAGTTATCTAGCTTAAATATGATTTCTTTAAATTAAAGAAAGTGAATTATTCCAAAGGTTTTTGTGAATCTCATAATTTACCGATCTTCCAAATAGTTTTCAAAGAAGGTCTTGGTTTTTAAATTGTAGTTGATTGTTGGATTGGTTGTGAAGTGGAAGGTTGCTTAAATAGGACCTCCACTTGTTGTGTATGATATTGTTGTATGAGGTTTCTCATGAGGTGGGCTGCTTGAATAGGGCCTTACCGTTGACCATGCAAGAAGCCAATTTGGGCGTGCATGGGGTTGACGATAATTGTTGGACCACAGATGGTGCTAAGTAGGCCACGTGGTAATATGTTGATACATATATATATATATATACATACATATATATATATATATATACATACATATATATATATATGATATAATAACTATTGTGGTTGAGTTGATTGTTGTAGTGATACATATATTTGAATGCATGTGTTGTTGGTTGAGGTTGTGTGGGCCTTAAGCTATTGTGGTGTGATGGTGTGATATATATATATATATATATATGATTATTGATGAGTGATGGTGGTTGAGTAGTTGTTATGGTACATGCATCTCATGCATATGTTGTTGGCTGAGGTTATGTGAGCCTCATGCCGTGTGCGGGTAAGCATCCAAAACGGATGGTGACCAGAGTTAATACTTAGTTGGGCCTCCAAATTGGATGGTGACCAGAGTTAATACTTAGTTGGGCCTCCAAAACAGATGGTGACTAGAGTAAATACTTAGTTGGGCCTCCAAAACTGATGGTGACCAGAGTTAATACTCAGTTGAGCCTCTAAATCTAGTGCCTCCGGAATGTTGTGAAATCTCTCGAGAGTCGTGTCATTATGCATTGACATAGTTGTTGCGGAATGGCTATGATATGGAGTTCTGGACTGAGAACTCTTTGCCATGTGAATGAATGCTATATATATGTATATATGTATGTAGATGTTGAGAACTCTGGATATATAATGGTGTGCCATATACTCGTGATTGAATATTGTGAATTGTTGTTGATTTCCATACTCATATGTTATGCCATTGTTTAAGTAAGCTTACCCTTGCCTTGTTTTGTTGTTGTTGGATTGTCTTGATGTTGTTGTTGTGCTGGTGTGCCTGTGATGATCACGTCTTATGGCGTGGGAGCAGATGGCGATACTTTCATTGATTCGGCGTCTCAGAGCTGAGGATGGAGCCAAGAGCTGGAGATGTTTGGCTTGTAGAGCCAAGTTCTTGGTTGTTTCTGTTGTATTTTCAGTTTTCTTTCTTTTGATGGGATTGTATAGGGCGACCAGCTATAGGGAGTGAGTTTTGTATCCCTCTTCCCCGGTGATGTATATTTTGATATTATTGATTTGGGCTGGTGTTATCCCATAGTTGTGTATATATGATGATGACAATTGAATAGATATGCATGCACGGCACTAGGAGAGATAGGTGGATCTCTCAGTTGGTGTGTATGAATTATATATAGATATGCTATGATTTGATTTTTATTCATCTAATATGTGGATGAGGTGTATGTTTAATAGGGTTGTTTAGTAGCGACAGTTGGGTCGTTACATTATCAAAAGTGACAAGTTGGTGAAAGGCATTAAATGTTATATTTAATGCTTCAACAACTATTTTCAATAGACGAAGGTTGTCTCTTGCAAGCACTCACAACGGATACCTTTTTGGAGAAGCCTATAAATAGAAGAAGAGACCTCAGTCTCAAGAGTGAGTTGGCTGAATGATTAAAATCTCCATCTATTGAAAAAGCTCTCATCTTATAATACACTGATTGTAAAAAATTTTATTTGTACTTCATTGTATATTCGTTTGTTAGGAAGTTAAACTTAGTAAGATAACTCACATTCAACCTTTTTCTTCAAGAAATCGATAGAAGCCCGAAGAGGCTTTGATTCAAAGAATACTTAGGTTTTTGCTTGGAGAGGCAAGTTAAAGACTACTTGGGTTGAGCCTGATGATGCTTGTTGAAAGAATACTTGTAACTTAGATAAGTTAGTGGAACTTGGTTGTTGCCAAGAACTGGACGTAGTCTCTAGGGTGAGACGAACTAGTATAATTCTTTTGTGCTTTTCTAATTCTCTTTTAGCTTTCATCTTCCTTTCAAATCGTGTTTGAAAAATCTTTTGATTAACCCTTCAGACGATATGTCTTCGAAAAGGTTTGCAAAAAATTTGCTATAACACAATTCAACCCCCCCTTCTTGTATTATCTTTGTGTTCTACAGTTTGGTATCAGAGCTCAGCCTCTAAGGGTTGAGCACCTTAACAATCGTTAGAGGAAAAGATCCACATGACAAATCTTGAAGGATAGTTCATTCCTGAAGGAGCTTCATTGTCGAGGCCACCAGCCTTCAATGGAGAAGATTATGCATACTAGAGAGACAAAATTAAGATGTACATCAAGTCCACTCACTATAGCATTTGGAGGATCATAACGCATGGAGATCTCGTTGTGACAAAGCCAGAAAATGAATATAATTAAGAGGACTTCAACATGCTGCAACAAAATGCAAAGGCTAAGTATATTATAACCTGTGCCTTATCCAAAACTGAGTATAACAAATTTTGCAACTGCAGAACAGTAAAGGAAATGTGAGATGCTATACGCATAATACATGAAGGCACAAAAGATGTTCGTCTCAAGAGAGTAACAACTCTTCAAAGACACTATGAGATGTTCACCATGAAAGAGATAGAAACCATTGATGAGATGTTAGGAAGATTTCAAACAATTCTCAATGAACTTCAAAGTCTCGGTGTTGAGTTCTCTAAGGCTCAGAATAATCTCAAAATCTTGGATAGTCTTCCAAAAGTATGGGAACCCAAGGCTGCAACCATAGTTGAAGCAAGGGACATGAAGACTTTAACTCTAGATGAGTTATTGGGAGCTCTAAAAGACCATGAAGTTCATCTCTTTAAAAGAGATAAAATAAAAATAATGACTCTATTGCTCTAAAGAGCAGAGAATCGAGTCGAAGGGTGAACAAAAAGACTGAGACGAAAGGCAGGAACAAAGCCCTGAAAGTTCAGTCAGATGAATTTGAGAGTTCAGATGAAAACTCCAGTTGTTCTACAAATAATGAGATATCTCTCATAACCAAGAAATTTAAGAAGATGCTTAAGAAGAGAGGGAGATTTAAGCAATCCTCTTAAAAGAAGGACAACAGATTCAGGAAAACTCCTCAAGACAAAAACAATGAAATTATTTGTTTTGAGTGCAAAAAGCCTGAACATACAAAGGCTGAATGTCTCAAATTGAAAAGAGGATGGAATTCCAAGAAGAGAAGCAAGAAGAAAAATCTTCTAGCCACTTGGGAAGATCTAGACAGCAGTAGTAGCAGTTTAGATGATGAAAAGGCTAATATTTATCTCATGGTAGACACTGAGGAAGTAACATCTAAGGTAAACTCTATCTCTGAATTTTTCTTGCATAAGTTTGATAGCTGTGAATTTAAGTCTGATGACGAAGAAGATATGTCTTATGACACTCTTCCTGCCAATTCTCACATGATTGCTCTTGAGTATAAGAAATATAAAGAAAAGTATCAGGAAGCCATTTTAGAAAACAAAATACTCAAGAAGGATCTAAAGAGAATGCATAAAAGTTAAGCTTCAGATTTTGAAAAGACAATACTTCTCTCTGAAGTCAACAGACTAAAGAAAGAAGTCATTAGTCTGAAATGTGATTTGGCTAAATTGTGGATGGATCTTCAAAACTTCAATTAATTTTAAAACATGGAAGACCTTTATCTAACAAATCCGGCATAGGCTTTGTAGAAGACAAAGATTCTAAACCATCGTCTTCCAAATCCTATTCAACCTTTTGTAACTTTTATGGGAAATCTGGACACTCATCTCAAAGGTGTCAACACAAAAGGAAGCAAAGGTCAAATAAGATCTTTGGACTAACACAAAAGGACCTAAAAGTATTTGGGTACCAAAATCTCATATAATTCCTGTTAGAAATATCCTTAATAGGAAAAAGAAAGAATTCATTTTGGTACCTGTACAGTGGATGCTCACGTCACATAACGGGAGAAAGGTCTATGTTCTTTGATCTCCAACCACATGAAGGAACGGTCTCTCTTGGAGGAAATGGAAAAGAAAAAATCATTGGTATAGGTAAAGTTGGTAAGCCTTCTCTTCCATTTATAGATAATGTCCTATGTATTGAAAGACTTAAGTATAACCTGTTTAGTAAAAGTCAATTTTGTGACAGTGGGTTTATTGTGTCCTTTAACAATGAATCATGTATAGTTAAAAGAAATGATGAATCTATTCTCTTTACTGCCGAAAGACATAACAATCTATACAAGATTGAGTTTGACGATCTAAACAAACAGAATGTCACCTGCTTAATGACAAAAGAAAATGAAAAATGAATTTGGCATAAAAAGCTTGGGCACATCAATTTGAAACATATTTCGAAATTATATAGAAAAGGTTTATTGAAAGGATTGCCTGATATTTCTTGGAAAACTCATCTTTTTTGTGAAGCATGTCAGAAAGGGAAATAGATTAAAACCTCTTTTAAATCCAAATATGTTGTTTCCACTTCTAGACCATTAGAACTAGTACATATGGATTTGTTTGGACCTACAAAGACTTTTAATCTTGACAGGAAAAAGTATGGTTTTGTTATTATTGATGACTACTCTAGATACACATGGGTTTACTTCCTAGCTCACAAACATGAGTCTTTCAATGTGTTTGAAATATTCTGTAAACGAGTTTAAAATAAAAAAAGTTTTCGTATTACTACAAGTAGAAGTGACCATGAAATTGAATTTGATAATGCTGAGTTCAAATTCTTTTGTGAAAAGAATGGAATTTTCCACAACTTCTCCTCACCGAGAACACCTCAACAAAATGGGGTAGTTGAAAGGAAAACTAGAACTCTACAAGAGATGGCAAGAACCATGCTCTATGAAAATTCAATTCCTAAGTACTTCTAGGCAGAAGCTGCAAATACAGCTTGCTATGTTCAAAACAAAATATTGATCAGACCTTTAATTAATAAGACTCCTTTGAATTGTAGAGAGGTAGAAGACTCAACATTTCATACTTCCATCCCTTTGGATGTGAATGTTACATTCTCAACACTAGAGATTAATTAGGAAAATTTGACTTTAAGGTTGATAAAGGTATCTTTCTAGGATAATCTAATACATCAAAAGCATTTAGAGTATTTAACTTTAAAACTTCCGTTGTAGAAGAATCCATTCATATTAAATTCAATGATACACTAACCCCTGATAGGAGACTATCAGATCTGGAAGATGATCTTGCAAACTTACAGATAGGATCGTCTGATTCAACAAGAACAGACGAAGTAAGGGAATCAGAAAAGATCCCTCAACAACGGCAAATTGATGATCAGACAAAAGAATCTCACAAGGACCAAAAGTTCGTTACTTATCATCCACAAGATCAGATTATTGGAGAACGGATTGAAGGAGTAAAGACGAGGTCATCATTGAAAAATCAAGCATCTTACGCCCTAGTTTCAGAAATCGAGCCTAAGACCATTGAAGAAGCACTAACAGATGATGACTAGGTGGTAGCTATGCAAGAGGAACTACATCAATTCTTAAGAAATGATGTGTGGATCCTTGTTCCTAAACTTGAACATAAAAGCATCATTGGAGTAAGATGGGTGTTTCACAATAAGCTTGATGAAAATGGAAAGGTAATAAGAAATAAAGCAAGGTTAGTAGCACAAGGTTATAATCAACAAGAAGGTATTGACTTCACTGAAACTTTTGCTCTTGTTGCTAGATTAGAAGCCATTAGAATTATGCTTGCTTTTGCCGCTCATAAAAACATTAAGCTTTTTCAAATGGATGTTAAAAGTGCCTTTTTAAATGGTTTTATTGAAAAAGAAGTCTATGTCAGATAACCTCTTGGTGTTGAGAATCCAATCCTCTCAAATCATGTATTTAAACTCAAAAAGGCTCTGTATGGTCTTAAACAGGCACCTCGTGCTTGGTATGACAGACTGAGCAGTTTTCTCATTACAAATGGCTTTATGAGAGACGAAGTAGACACAACTCTCTTTAGAAAGGAATATAACAAAGAATTCATAATAGTTCAAATTTATGTAGATGACATAATTTTTGGAGCTACTAATGAAACTCTATGTAAGGATTTCTCAGATTTAATGCAGAGTGAATTTGAAATGAGCATAATGGGAGAATTAAAATTCTTTCTTGGTCTGTAAGTTAAATAAGAGAAGGAAGGTATATACATTCATCAACAAAATACACAAAAGAACTACTCAAAAATATAAGATGAATGAGTCAAAACCTATGAGCACACCAATGCATTCGTCTATCGTCATGACAAAGGACAAATCAGGTAAAGCAATAGACTAGACTGTCTACAAAGGTATGATTGGCTCACTTCTCTATTTAATTGCCAGTAGACCAGACATCATGTATAGCGTATGCTTATGTGCCAGATTTCAATTTGACCCTAGAAAGTCTCACTTAAAGGTTGTTAAAAGGATTTTTAGATATCTTGTTAGTACCTCTAATCTAAGCTTATTCTATGAGAAAAATAAAGATTCCAGGTTAGTAGGATACTGTAATGCAGACTATGCTGGTGACAGAATTGAAAGAAAAAGCACTAATGGTGGATGTCACTTCATCGAACCATGTCTCATATCTTGGACCAGCAAAAATAGAACTCAATTGCACTATCTATTGTTGAGGCAAAATATGTATCAACTACTAATTGCTGCTCACAGCTTCTATGGGTAAAATATCAACTTGAAGATTACTCTAGCTTTGAGCATAACATTCTAGTGTTATGTGACAATACTAATGCAATCAATTTATCTAAAAACCTTATTCAGCATTCTAAAGTGAAGTATATAGAAATAAGACATCAATTTGTTCGTGATTATGTTCAAAAAGGTGTTTTTGATATTAAGTTATTGATACATATTATCAATGGGGTGATATCTTTACAAAAGCTTTACCTGAAGAACGGTTTAACTTTATATTGGAAATTTTGCGCATGAAAGTTTTGCATGAGTAAAACGTTTTACATGCATCATCTTATTAATTACTTTAAAACTTTTGTCTTATGCTTCATCGTCTTACACCTTATTATTATACTCCGTCTTACTAACATATTCTTCTCTGAATATGAAAATTTTAATTTATTCGTCTGATATTTCTCTTCATGATTATTTATCGATAACCTCCCAAGAAACGTGCGCCGTCCTCCCTGCCACATCAAGTTGTCATAAATGCACGTCCTTTCAATACTTTCAAACTTCAATATATTCAAAATAACCACTCTTTATTTCTCTTTACACACTTTGAAAACTCTTCAAACTCTCTGACCTCAAACCCTCTCTTTTGCTTTCACTCTCAACCTCTCAAATCTGCATTTATGGTCACCCAGAAACAACTTGCTCTTATGGGGAGATTCCCAGAAGGTGACTTTGTTGTTGGAAAATAGGTCGATTTGAAGAAACTTGAGGAAGAAGGTTTTCCTCTGTGTATGTACATTGAGAACGCCGAATGGGTATCGTTTGTTCAAAAACAAACTGCTTGGTATCACGCCCCATATGCTTATTTTTGGGCTTTTGTGTCTAAGGTGAATGGAACCATCACTAGAACAGTGGATAATCAGAACATCATCATCTCAACAGACACCATTGCAGTAGCGTTTGGTTGCAAGGAAGAAGGTGACCTGTTCATAGAATACTGGGAGAAGGTCATTACTCCAAAGATAGTCGACCAAGCCTTATATGGAAACCCCAGACCCCAGACTAACAACAAGGATGTTCTGAAGAGGTTCCTGTACACTTCAAACACGAAGCCTGAATACAGACTCATCCACAATATCCTTTTACATATTATCCTACCTAAGAAAGGCACAAAGGATAATGTATCCTCTAAGGACAGATTCTACATTTACAAGATGTTAACTAGTCAGAAAGTGAACTTGCTTGCTCTCATCTTGGATAACTGGCAGTCTTGCCTCACCAAGTTAAAGGAGAGCTCCAAAGGGAAATAGAGGTATCCTATTCCCTATGCTATGCTCTTTACTGAGATAATTCATTTGGCGGGCGTCAATGAGTTTAGATGGGAAAAGAAGAAACAAGGTTTTGAGATTGACGTATCAATTGTCAGGAAGATGAGGATAACACATCTCTTCTTTGGATACGTAGCCCAATATCCTGAGTTGGCTTTAATCAAGGAAGAACCTCCTGAAGAAGTTGTTGGAACGACTTTCAAAGTGGGATCGTCTGCTGATCCTTCCACTAGTATTATCTGCTCAACCTCCGTCACAGACGAAACCTCAACCTTCTCAACCATAACCCAAACAGACCAAACCACAAAACTAAAATTACCCATCAAGAGACCATCACAACCAGACCCTAAACCACAAACACAACCGTCTTCCCCTCATAAAAAACAAAAGTCTCTAACCATTCGTTTGAGATTCAAACCAACCCCCTAACCTGACTCAGACAATAACCTTCTTATTAACACTCTACTTATAACCACAAGCACAACCATTCCTAAACCTTCATCCGAAGAGCCATCTCCACCACCTACTGCCCCTAAACCAACTGCCTTTGCCCAACCTTCCAAAAAGCCCTCAAAATCCAAAAGATTCCAATACCCAAGACTCAAGCTCAAGAGGAAAAACAGCTCAGGAGAGCTAGAGCTAAATCAAAAAGAGCTGAGAAGAAGAAGAGAAGTTAGCTGAGGAAGAACAAAAACAGATTGAGGAAGCAGTACTTCAATTTGTTATTGAGCACTTGCTGCAAACAACTCCTGCAGAACTTGATAGGCAAGAGTTGTTTACTCAAGAGGATATCATTGCTACCTCAAGAGGTAGATTACCTAGATCTCTTTTCTGGGAAGTTCCTCAATTTGTTTCTTTATCTCAAGTCTTCCATCATCTTTTTGTAGACATAACAGCTAGGACAAGCCATGATCAGCCTTCAAGGGCTGTTTCCTTCAATCTGCCAAAAAAAGAAGGCTAATCATCTAGAGGAGCTGAACCTACGATAGACGAAGTTTCACCAGAACTCTACCACTCAGAAACGCCTCCGTTTGAACGTCTTCAAAGGCGCCAAGTGACATACTTTGAGCAACCCGAGTCTCAAACTGTTGGAAAGACCAAGGAGTTTCAGGTTCCAAAACCCTTCGACCCAGAGATCCTTCAAGCTCTCATCAATTATGAACTGGGCAAAGTCAATAACCTGAGGATGTGGACGATTCTCATCACTAAAGAATGGCCACTATTGGTGTGTTATGTGTATGTTGAGAAGTTCCCTGATATTGAAGATCTAACTACTCCAGCACTTTCATATAAGCCCCACATTACTCCATACGTATGGGAGGAAGGGTACAACACTTTATCATATGCTCCTATCTTCATCTACTCTACCTCAACTAGAACAAAATTTCTAGCTGGACGAGAAGTATGGAGACAACGCTTCTGCCACACATCCCCTTTTATGCTGAAATGCAACTATTCTGAGTATTTGATCATGTGTAGAACATATCATTACAAGCCCAAAATTATTTATCCATTCTGCCATGGGAAGATCAAGACTTACCCTCTCACCATCCATCTAGAAGATAGTCTAGACTTCAAAGAATGGTGGATAGGTAATGATGATTGGGAGTTGGGGAAAGTGATGAACAACTTCTTGAGGGAGAAAATGGAGATCTCTCTGCAGCATGCCATTTGTTAAAGAAGGTGTCCAGACCTTAAGCTAGGCTTGGCTAGGCTTATGGCCACACAAATGCTGCTTCTGGTAAAGCCATGGACCGCCTTTCGAATTTGCTGCCAGAAGATGATCACATGTCAGAATCTGTCTGTGGGAAAAGGCAAAAAGCTGAAATTCAGACGCGACCCCAGATGACACTTGATGATTCGCAAGAGAGCACTCTCACCTACACAGTTGGCTATTCTTAAAGGAAAACAGACTCTACGAAGGTCAGACCGAAAGCAGCTACAAGAACATGTTAAAGCTTTCAACCACTTTTTGGGTCTAATTGCGAAAGAAAAAAACATTTTAAGCCATTAAGCTACCATCTGTCCAACAGGTCACTGGATGCAAGTCTATCCATTAGCTTCTACTTGTACATCCAACCCCGATAATCAACTTATAACAAACTTCCCCAAGACCTATATCTTCTTCTCCTCAGACACTTCTAAAGTTTTCCTACCCTGCGACCACTTTTGGTTCCATGGACCCCCTGTTCCATATGTTTTTAACTTATGTTTTGTAGAGGAACCGAATGAAGACGAAGCCACGAGCTCTGCCCCTACGCTAGAACCTTCAAACGTAAGACAAGAATTCAACTAATTGAAGTAGACTATACAACATCTTAAAGCTGATCTGGTAAAGGAACGCAAGAAACGTAAACGTGCAGAAGCTCTGCTTTCCAAGTTGGCCAAACGCTTCAAAGGTGACCTCGACTCATCATCTACACCTTTAGACTCTGAATCTTCTGATTGATGATGCCAAAAGGGGGAGAAAGCAAGGAGAATAAGGAGAACGCAAAAAGGAAGAAAAGCAAAAAGAAGAGAATAAACAGACGAAGGATATCAGTCTTAGGGGGAGTATTTTTATATATACAATGAATCTTTATTTTACTCAAATATATCTTTGCTTACTAAATTATATATTGCATTTGCTTACGCTTAACTGAAGTATGCCAACCGAAGTATGCTTGTATAAAAATAATGTTTTCTAAACTAAAACTTACATTACAAAAGGCTTTTTCATATAAAGATGAACTGAGAAAAATAAAGATGTTTGTCATCATCAAAAAATGGGAGATTATTAAGACAAAAGACGAATTTATAACCCTCAAATATGTTGATAATAATAAATAGTTAAAAAGAGTTTTTCAAGCAATTGTCTAATCACTCGAAATCTACGTATTAACTATCGTTTGATAAGTTGAGCTTATATCATCTTTATCTTTTTCTTTTAAGATTCAGTAACTAATGGCTTTCAGACGAATGTTCAAATGATCTGCACTCTAGTTAGTTACAAAAAGCATAAACTACCTTGAAATAAATGAAGTCTATGTACCTACTCTCAAGGAAGCTCACTTTACACGTAAAAGAAGGAATGTGCATGCGGATGTCATAATGGAAAAGCAGATATGACCACTGCTACAAGATTGAGTATGAGAATGGCAATGATAAGCACACTGTTTTATCTTATCAAAAGTGACAAGTTGGTGAAAGGCATTAAATGCTACATTTAATGCTTCAACGACTCTTTTCAACAGATGAAGGCTGTCTCTTGCAAGCACTCACAACAGATACTTTTTGGAGAAGCTTATAAATAGAAGAAAATACCTCAGTCTCAAGAGTGAGTTGGCTAAATGATTAAAATCTCCATTTATCGAAAAAGCTCTCATCTTGTAATACACTGATTGTAAAAAGTTTTATTTGTACTTCATTGTATATTCGTCTGTTAGGATGTTAAACTCAGTGAGATAACTCACGTTCAACCCTTTTCTTCAAGAAATCGGTAGAAGCGTGAAGAGGCTTTTGATTTAAAGAATATTTGGGTTTTTGCTTGGAGAGGCAAGTTAAAGACTACTTGGGTTGAGCCTGAAGAGGCTTGTTGAAAGAATACTTGTAACTTAGATAAGTTAGTGGAACTTGGTTATTGCCAAGAACTAGACGTAGTCTCTGGGGTGAGATGAACCAATATAATTCTTGTGTGCTTTTTTGATTCTCTTTTAGCTTTCATCTTCCTTTCAAATCATTTTTGAAAAATCTTTTGATTGACCCTTCAGATGATACGTCTTAGAAAATGTTTTGCAAAAAATTTACTATAAAACAATTCAACCCTCCTTCTTATGTTATCTTTGTGTTCTACATGTTTATTATTTGAATATTAGTAGAATGATGAAATATGGTTCTGATTTTCTGTATGCCCCACACCATATATCTTGTCAATTCATTGGCGAAATAGCTTGTTGGAGAACAAGTCTTGTAACGGAGAGTTAGATACAAGTTCAGACTAATATAAACAAAAGGACAACGAGTCCAAAATTCCAAGGTCCCAAGGAATTTTTGGACAAACACGCAACTTAAGCTAAGCATCCTCAGGGCTTGTTTGTATAAACTTCTCTATAAACACTTATGGAAAAGAAAATAAAAAAAAATATCCAATAGCTTATGCATATGCTAATTTGTAGAAGTTTAGCTTCTTTAAAAGCTGATAATTAACTTATACATAAGTTAATTTTAGCTTATGAAAAAGTTTTTTTCCCTTTTTATTTTTTTTCCTATAAGTATTTATAGAGAAGTTTACCCAAGCAGATTCTAACAAACTTTCCCTCACTCTTAGACAAGGTCAAGGACCCACGCTCAAATTATAACATTACTAAAGTTGTTTAAAATCAATATCAAATGGTTATTCGTCACTTTCATCAACAATGTTATCAAAGAAAAATGAGCGCCCTTGTCACCACAGGTTTGTCCAATTTCTACTTTCTCCAACAAATTAGCTTTTCCTACACAAAGACAACTTTGAAATTAAAAGATGCATTAAAATGAGTAACGTTAATATCAGTATCAAATGGCCATTCCATCGTTTTCATTGAAGGAGTCTTATCAAGAAAAAAAGAGCGCTCTTTGCCACCAAAGGTTTAACACCTTGCAATTTCCAATTTCCACCCTTTGTTGTTAATTAGTTTTGTCATACATATAGACGACTTTGAAATCATGTTGGAGTTAATTATTCCCTGTCAAAAGTCGTGGATTTGTTATAATTAATTTAAAGAAGTTATATATCGCTTTCTTGAGTAACAAAAGCCATGGATTTATTTGACAAGAGAAATATTATTTGTACAATAATTTATTAATAGATTGTACAACAACATTTTTTTTGGGTCTATCTCTTTCCTGTATATCATTTATTACATCTCATAATGATAGAGAGAGAGAGATACAAAAAGTTTTATTATACAAATTACTGTATAAATTGTTGTTTGTGTATCTTATCTCATTTGACAAATAATCATGTAGGAGTTATTTGATGTCAACTATCTCTTAGACCGTGTTTGATATAACTAGTTGAAAAATTAAGTGATAATTAAAAAGTTAGCTACAAGTTGAAAAATTATTAAAAATTATTTTATTGGCTGAAAAAATTGTTTAAGCAAAATAGATTTATTCAGTAAGGTAACTTATTATAATAGTGTATAGTGTTACTTCAGGTGTGTTGGGTAAAACTAACTTAGAAGCTAAGAGTTGAAAAGATGAAAGTTTTATAAGTTGACTGATTAAATTGAAAGTATTTGGTAAGATTAACTAATAAATTAGCTAAATAAATGTAAAATGATATAAAATGACATATTTATTTGATTATATATATATATTACTTCCAATATTTGAATTTATTTTTAATAACTTATCATCATCAAAATTAGGGGCATAATTTTTAAATTTTAAATTATAAAGGAATAGTGAAGATTTGATTATTTTATATTACAAATGATAGTGTGGTGGGGACGATTGACAAGCCGATAATAGATGCTATCAAGAATGCACGTTGCTGTTGTGTGGGTGTGAGAATAAAAGACAAAATGTGACATAACTAAAGTGAAAGGGTAGGCAAAAGATTTTTTAAATTGAAAAGAAAAATAAAAGGGAATATTTCAAATAAATTAGTGAAAGATAAAAATAGAAAAAGAAAAAAAAAACTAATAGCTTATAAGTTATAAACTAATTGTAGTTTATAAAAAAAAGTTAGAAGTTACTAAAATAAGTTTCTGTGTCAAACAAGCTTATTTTGATTAAACTAACTTATAAGCTACTACAGTAGCTTTTCAAACACACTCTTCGGCTATGTTTTGGCAAAAGTACCTGAAAAGCTAGTTGAAACCTGGAAAGCTAGCTAGTAGTGAAAAGCTGTTAAATTAACTTATTAAATTATAAGTGCTAGGTAAAATTATCTATTAAAGTAGCTACTAAATATAAAATGAAAAAAATGGACATGTTTTTATGATATTTTTATATAAATTTTAATTTTATTTTATTGATAAAATATATTTTGGTGTAATTATAATTTTAGCTTTTTTAATTAATTTTAAACTCTTGTGATTTTTTATTTGTAGATCAATTATTTTAATTTCATTTTTTAGTTTCAATTATTATTATTTTTGATATTATGCATTCTACTATTAATCTTATATCATATCTTAAAATATTTCCAACCATGTTTAAAATACATAAATTAACATACACTTATATAAATGTCTTATTTTCATTGTGTTTATTAGTTTAATAGTTAAAATATCTTGAAGTATAATGTTAAAATAATATAATAAATAATTAATGTAAATAGTGTAATGGTTAAAATAAATAGTGTAAGAAAAGAAACAAAAAAATAATAAAACTTTGCCTTATGTAAAAAAGGTAATATATAAGGAAATTCAATAAATATTTTTAAGGGTAAAAAAAGAATAAAATACAAAAAGCTAGAAGCTAGCATTTTGTAAAACACTACTTGAAGTAGTGTCTTAAAAAACGCTACAAACTACTAAAAAAAACTTGTTTATTAAACATTATTAATAAGGTTAAACAGGTTTTTCAACTAGTAAAAAAAACTAAAAACTAGTTGAAAGTGCTTGCCAAATATGACCTTCATGGATGTAAACATTCTAGCTTTTTCAGCTTTTAGCTGAAAGTTGATTATTTTTTCATTTTTATCTCTGATATTTTTTTTTCATAATTTTCCATTTATTTGTTTATTTTCAGAAACCTAATTCTCCTATTGATACCTCTATCTAGTGTTTCCTTCATCACTGTCTCTTGGTTGCAAAGTTGCGCCATCTAGTCATGTCATCATTTGTCACTGCCAAATTATATTTTGGTACATAGTTTTAAAACTATGCTATTTATTTTTATTATTGCACTGTTTGTTTTTATTTTTAATAAATATTATATTTTTAATGATAAAATTCAAAATTATAAAAAAAAAATTACATTTTCAAAAGAATGTTATTTAAAATTTTATTTATACATCAAGTAAAAAATAAACATTTTACTTTTAAAGAAAAAGTTGATTTAATTAAATTTTAAGTTTTTTTGTTGAAAAGAGAAAAAAAACTTCATAAAAAGAATGTCACAACATTCATTCCATTTGAAAATAACAAATTGCTAGTCACTTGAGAATGATTTAACAAAATCATTCAATTTCAATTCTCTATAATATAAAACTATCAAAATAATAATATAAATTTATTTATATCATCTTATTTCATTTAATAAAAATATTTATGATTGAGAATAGATTAAAAAAATTATTATCCTAATTTTTAAGATGATAAATTATTTGAAATAAGTTAAAATATGGAAATTTATAATTATTCAAAATACATAGTTACTAAATTTAAATGTCTAGCCAATTAATTAAATTATATCTTTCTTTATTATTTTTCATTTATCAGCTAATTCAATATAACTTGTTTTACCAAATATTTTCAATTTAATTAATTAGCTTGTCAACTTTAAGCTTCCAGTTAGCTTATCCGTTAGTTTTGCCAAATACATAGAGGTAAAAAAACTAGGAGTTAAAAAAGTTAATAAACTAACAAATTGGTTAAATTGAAAGTATTTAATAAAATCAACTGATCAACTTGTCGATACATATAAAATGACACTAAAAGATATATTTACGTGTGTAAATAAAAATTTTTCTATTATTTTATAAGAAAAGTATTAAATAAAAATGTAAATGTATTTAATATCTTGAAAATATAAAAAACATTCAATATTTACTATATAAAAGAAGTAAAAAGATGAGGGAAAGGATGTAGTAAAAGGATTTATATCTATTCTCACGAGAAAAATTTATTATATAAATAACTAGAATATATAGATTATATTTTAAATTTATAATAAATAATTATTGTAATATAATATACAATGTTAATTTTTAATTATTGATAATTTCTTTTAAAAAATATTGAAATTCAATTTAGAACTAAAAATATTAAAAATGATAGATTGAAAAAGATAAGAAGTTAAAAAATTTCTAAAATCACTTTTATTGAAAAATGATAGCTAAAAACGTTTTCGTTAAAAAATAACAGTTAAAAACACTCTCGTTTAATATAGTTATTCTCATTTAATATGTAGAGAGGATGCTTCTTGCGTGTTAGGTTAAACTTTCAAAGAGAAATAATCACTCATCAAAACATCTGTTGGACCGAACGTGCTATTTCTTCCACAATTCTAAACACATCTGTCGAAAAACTAGACTGTAAGGAATTAGCTGACTGATGTTTGTAGGAATATATGAAAGTCCATCCCATTTTAGGATAGATTTGAGTGGTAGGAAGAGATAGATCGAAAGAAAAAATAAAAGATAGAGAAAAAAGGTAATAATTTTAATAAGTGATGAAATAGAAAAAAAAAAGATAGGAAAAAAATAGGATGGAAATAGGATAGAAGAGAAAATGAATGTATGTTTATGATTGCTGTTATTTCTATTTCATTTCCAAATTTTACCTTTTTCGGAACAAATGACCACAGCAGTCTGCATTCGTATTTCGAGTTCCAGATGCTGTACCCTAAATATTTGTTGCAAATACAAGTTCCCGGTCTCTGTCTTAACAGCAATTGCAATTGCTACGGAAAAAGTAAAACCGATAAACATCCCGTAAAAGCATCAACGTGCAATACAGTGTGGAAAACATAAATCACTAACATTGGACTTTTAGTTACTTTAATTCTATTTTTTCCTCTCTCTCTCGCTTTCTCTCTCTCTCTTTTATTTTTATTTTTATTTTAACTTTGGGACTTATGTAAATTCATATTTTTACCGGACTAACAGCAAGGATCTCCAATGTTACTGAGATGCGTTCACTGTCACTTACCGAAGGGACAGAGCATATAAGACGTGTGCATATCAGGAGTCAAGATAGCACCTGATGGTAAAAAGAAAAATAAACCATCAGAGTTCAGAGATGAAATAGTGGAGAAATTGGATGGTCCATCGACTCAATTTGAAGAATACAAATAAAACAGGGGATATGCAGTAATGCAGGAAATTTACAATATTTTTCAACCCGATAAACCAAAACATTACTTAATTAGTCTTCATTTTTTTAATTAGTACCCAGGTCTTTAAGTAAAGTCTACCGCGTGATCTCTCCGACAAAATAATCTTAAATTTTATTAGTTTCTGGCATTACAAAATGATATTTATTTTTAGTCTTTTTTAGCATAAAATTCTCTCTCTATATAAATTAGAATAGTTAATATTAAACATAAGAGTTTTTAGTTGCTATTTTTTAATGAAGGTGTTTTTAACAGTCATATTTTAACGATAGCGTTTTTCAAAAAAAATTTAACTTCTTATCTCTTTCGATTTTTAGTTGCTATTCTTCAATGAGAACATTTTTAACTATCATTATTCAATGAGAGTGATTTTAGAAATTTTTTTAACTTCTTATCTCTTTCGATCTATTGTTTTAAATAACTTTAGTTCTAAATTAAATGTCAATATATTTTTTAAAAATTTAACAATAATTAAAAATTAACATTGTTTTACAATAATTATTTATTATAAATTTAAAATATAATCTATTTATTCAAAAACATTTATTTATTATGAATTTTAATTATAATATAATTTATATCTTCAGAAGTATTTATTTGTTATAAATTTAAGTTATATAAAATAAATATTTATTTTGTGCAATGCATATATTAAAATACTAATGATACTGAAATGTAAAATAAAAAGGTATTAAAATAAGTAACTTTTTAAAATTTTAAAAACTACTTACTTAGGACCCGTTTAGGTAGATTTTAGTTGTAAGTTTCAAAAATTTCAAAATCTACAACCAACTTTAGTTTTTAAAAATTAGATTAGTTATTTTTTTAATTTTTATTTTCAAAATAAATTCACTTTGAAATTTCTTATCATGTTAAAATTAGTTTAAAGTATGTTTGTGTGGTAGCGGTAGTGATGGTGGTACTGGTAGTGGTGACAGCAACAGTAATGACGGTGGCGGTGGCAATGGTGGTGCTAATGCCAGTGCTAGTATTGCCAGTGGTGGTGGTGGTGGTGGCGGTGTCGGTGCCGATGCTGGCGGTGGTGGTGGCAACGACAGTAACAAAAAAGGCCATTATCAAATGTAATGAAAGTGTATTTAAAATTAAAACCCAAATTCACAAAATCTTTTTTCTTAATTTTGAAAATAAATGTAAAGGTATTTTAAAGTAGAGTTAAAAATTATTTCAATTCCATTTTAGTCAAACGCATTTTGCTTTGAAAATTATATTTAAAAATCAAAAACTAAAAACTCGCAACTAATCCATTGCATCATTGCATGTGCCCTTACAGTCCACGAAGACCATTGGAATTAGAGAAATTATTAAGTAGTTCAGGACTACCAAGTGTCTATGGTTCCAGCCAATGTGTTTATAACACATATTCAACTTTTATAATTTATGAAAGGAAATTAATAACATTTAATTACATGTCATATGCAGATTAATAAAGACCATGGTAGTCCAAAACTACCTAATAATTTCTCATTAGAATTATTTAATTTCCACAATGTCCACATTTATGGAAGACTTACTTCGACCTTATAAATGATTGTAGTGGATGGTATGCCATCAGTTCTCATTATCAACACGTCTTCTTGCATTATTAAGGATGCCTCTCCCTCCAGTATTAAATTACTTTTACTTTGCTAACCCAGGCTAGGTTGGGAGAGCATATCATGTCTCCCACCATAGGAAAGTAATTTTGAACTATTAGATTTATTTATTTTTGAATGGATGGTTAGGATTTTTTTCTTTTTTCTTTTTCTCTTTCTCTCCCTGTCTTTCTCATTTTGTCCCTTCGAAAACCACCGCCTTCTCCCCTTCTCCTGCAACAGAACCCTTCCCTGAAAACTCACAAAACCCAACAAAAATCCCAACAAAAACATATTACCAAACAAAAGGCCACCCTGTCCTCCTGCCAATATTTCCATTGTTACTAATATTAGTGAAGGAGAAAGAAAAATGTGCTTGCAGAGACAAATATTCGAGGCGATGAGAATCATCGAGAAAAACCTAATCAACGAAGGTGCCTCATTGGATGTTCACCTCAGATTTGGAATGGTAACAAAAAAAATCGCACTACAACATCAAAACACAACAAAGTTCGCAACTTTACAAAGACTCCGCAAAAGGGGACCTCAAAAAATATAACAAAGCTTATACACATTTGAAAAAAAAAAAAGGGAACGGGTTGTTCAGCTTCATTAGAAGAGAGAAGGGTTGTCCAGTCCCGCCGGTGGCACCGAGAACCACCACCTTAAACTTTGGCATCGACTTAGTGGTGTAGCCACAATGAGAGAGGTGAAAGGCGTCATGACTTATGATAGGGGTTCTTAGTGCGTCGATTCCCGACCACTAGCGACACATGGTGAGGAGGAAGGTGGAGAAGTACTGACAGCAAGGGAGGTGCGGTGGGGTGCGACGAAGGAGGTGCGATGGTGGCTCAAGTGAGATTTCGTAGAGGACTGAAGAAGGAGGGGTAGAGGGGGAAAGTGAGGGAAAAAAGGAGAAAAGATAAAGAAAAAAAAAGAAAAAAATTTGAATCATCAATTTAAAAATAAGGAGATCTAACGATTTAAATTAAGTTTCTCACGGTGAGAGACATGAACTAGTCTCCCACCCTAGCTAGCGTCTCTATTACAAGATTAAATCTCATCATCATCCTTCCTTGAATGTAATATTTGTGTGTTGGCATTTTATCTTTAGATGACATTTATTAATTAAAATATAAAAGAATTTTCATATCAATTTACTTGAGACAATATAAACAAATAAAGTTAACTAAAATGTAATATTTTTTAATTACTTGTTAATACATATACATAATTAAACAATAAGATAAGAGAATGACAAATAAAATAAAAAATAAAGTCTAAAATCAAAGAAATGTGCATTTTCTTAATCTTCAATAAAGATTATTTTTTAATCCACATTTCCTCTACTCAATTTCATTCCTCTACTTTGTTCAATTCAAATTATGTAGGACCGATCCCTTGATGTAGTTTTAGTCCACATAAACGACCCATCCGTGTAGCAAACTAGCAATATGAACTTGTGCACATTGGTCCACAGCACATGGACCAAGGATATCTTACCCTTTATATAAAAAAAAGAAAAGAAGAAGGATATCTTACCCTCCATCGCGGAAGAAACAATTGCCAATGAAATATAGCAGTAGACTGGCAATGACGGCCTTTTGGGATGCTTGACTTGCAGTGACGATTTTTTGGAATGCTTGACTGGCAATGACATTTTTTTTTATGCTTGACTAGCAATTAATGACTTTCACCGGTAATGCTTAAGCAACTTATTATACAATTTTTTTTTAAAAGTAGTAATATAGGAGACTAAAATATTACTTTTTTGGTGATGAAAACAACTGTTAAAGAGTGGTTAGTAAATAATTACTAAAAAAATCTCAAATTTCAAGATTATATTTGACTTCTTCAAACTGCACTAGTCTTGCTTCATTATATAAATCACAAGATATCTTTAATCCTTTATTTATAAATAATAAATAAAGTATTCAGATATAATTATTTTTAATTAATATCTATTTATATTATAAACTCAACATGATTATATAAATTTTTTTTTAATTAATTTTATCTAATTTCCAAATTTATTAAATATTTAAATAATATCTTAACACTTTTTTCAAATTTTCTTTTTTTATATCTCTCTTTACTTCTTCAAACTTCATAATAAGAATGTGTTATAAAAAATAAGGTATAGTTAATAACTTGAATATTATTAATATTTGAGTTGTTTGATTTCATCTTCTAATTATATATAGCACAAGTACCTAAGTTGCTAACTATTAGTTTCTGTTTGAATATTAAAGTATAACTTTTTTAACTAATTGATTCATTGGGAAAGATCGAATTGGTAATTTGACTTTTAATTTTGACGAAAACAGTTAATTTTCAAATTGAAGATAACTTTATATCACGCTTTAGGGTCAAATTGGGAAATCATAATTTTGTCCCAAAAGATAGCTTTATACTTAACAAAAACTGTTTAATTTTTAGATAAATATTAATATGAATAGGAAAATGCTTTGGTTTGGGCCGTCTGGCAATACAAGTTTTTATTTCTTGGATTTATTTTCCTGCCATGTTTATTATCTGCAATTGGCAATTGGCTATTGGCTATTGACTTGACCACTTTGATTAATGATGGTTATCAAGTCAACATGTGCTTCTTCTCTCATGTCATCCATTACCAAATTTTTTTTGTGAGCCCACGGTATCCTCCAACTAGAAATCGAAGACTAGTTTTCGAAATATTAAATTCTATTTAAAGAATGGACTTCTCTCAACAAACAAAGTTATCTGCCAAAATTTTATATAAAGCTACCCAAGGATAGAAATACCACCATCTAACAGCCTCCAAATCCTCGTCAAGATGAAGCATTTTTCTCTCATGTTACTTGCATTTTCGCTTTGGTTTACCCCAAACAGGGCTGCCTTTGCATCAGGAAATGAGACTGATTATTTGGCACTGCTCAAATTCAGAAAATCCATATCCATTGACCCATATGAAATCTTCCTCTCTTGGAATACTTCTACTCACTTTTGTAACTGGCATGGAATCACATGCAATCCCATGCTTCAAAGAGTTACAGAGTTAAGCTTGGAAGGATACAAGTTGAACGGATTCATATCTCCTCACGTCGGCAATCTCTCTTATATGAGAATCTTCAATCTCGGAGACAACAACTTCTACGGGAAAATCCCACAAGAATTGGGACGGTTGTCACAACTGCAGAACCTTTCTGTCGCAAATAACTCATTGGTAGGGGAAATTTCTACAAACTTAACAGGTTGCACTCATCTCAAAATCTTATCCTTACATGGGAACAATCTGATTGGCAAAATACCCATCGAAATTGGCTTACTTCGGAACCTTCGAGGTTTGGACGTTCTTGGTAACAAGTTAACTGGAGGAATCCCATCGTTCATAGGGAATCTTTCATCCCTAACTGTTCTCTCGGTGGCTTATAACAACTTGGAGGGAGATATTCCACAAGAAATATGTCGTCTCAAAAGCTTGACATTGCTAATATTGCATGTCAACAAACTGAGTGGACCATTTCCGTCTTGTCTATATAATATGTCATCTCTTACTGGAATCTCAGCTGCAGAAAATCAATTTAATGGCTCTCTTCCACCCAACATGTTCCACACCCTCTCCAATCTCCAAAGATTTGCAATTGGTAGAAATCAAATATCAGGTCCAATCCCACTTTCCATCACAAATGCATCTGGCCTTTCAATACTTAGTATCCTGCGAAACCATTTCACAGGACAAGTTCCAAGTTTGGGGAAGCTACAAGATCTTCAACATCTATCTTTGTTTATGAACATTCTAGGTGACAATTCAACTAATGATTTGGAGTTTTTAAAATCATTGACAAACTGTAGTAAGTTGAAATGGTTATCTATATCCTACAATAATTTTGGAGGTCATTTGCCAAATTCCTTGGGCAATTTATCCACCCAACTTAGGTACATAGCTCTTGGGGGTAACCAGATATCAGGAAAAATTCCTACCGAATTAGGAAATCTAATTAACTTAGTTCAATTGGGCTTGGAACATAACCATTTTGAAGGGATTGTCCCAAGTGCTTTTGGGAAGTTTCAGAAGATGCAACTGTTAGAATTGAGTACAAACATACTGTCAGGAGAGATAGGAACCTTCATAGGAAACCTTAGTCAATTGTTTTATTTAGGTATGGGAGAAAATATGTTAGAAGGAAATATTCCTCCAAGTATAGGAAACTGCCAAAAGTTACAATTCTTAATCCTTTCACAAAACAACCTTAGAGGAACCATTCCCGTAGAGATTTTTAATCTTTCTTCACTAACAAACTTGTTGAATTTGTCACTAAACTCATTGAGTGGTAGTATACCAGAAGAAGTGGGCAACCTAAAAAATCTCAATTCGCTAGATATGTCTGAGAATCATCTGTCTGGTCACATTCCTAGAACTATCGGGGAATGCATAATGTTGGAGTACCTCTATTTGCAAGGGAATTCTTTACAAGGAATCATACCATCCTCTTTGGCATCACTCAAAGGTCTTCTACGTTTAGACCTGTCCCAGAACTGCTTGTCTGGATCAATTCCTAATGTTTTGCAGAACATTTCTTTCTTAGAATATTTCAATGTGTCCTTTAACATGTTGGATGGTGAGGTACCAACTGAAGGTATCTTTCGAAATGCAAGTGGGTTAGTGGTTATTGGAAACAGTAAGCTTTGTGGAGGTATTTCAAAATTGCATCTACCACCATGCCCTGTCAAAGGTAAGAAACTTGCAAAACACCACGAGTTCAGGTTGATATCAGTGATAGTTAGTGTGGTTGCTTTTCTTCTTATACTGTCAATTATTCTAACTATCTACTGGATGAGGAAAAGGAGTAAGAAACCATCTTTGGATTCACCAACAATTGACCAGCTGACTAAAGTTTCATACCAAAGCCTACACAACGGAACCGGTGGGTTCTCAACTACAAACTTGATTGGGTCTGGAAATTTTAGCTCTGTCTACAAAGGAATGCTTGAGTTAGAAGACAAAGTTGTTGCCATAAAGGTCCTAAACCTTCAAAAAAAAGGCGCTCACAAGAGTTTCATTGCTGAATGCAATACACTTAAAATGATAAAACATCGAAATCTGGTTCAGATTTTAACATGTTGTTCTGGCACAGATTACAAAGGTCAAGAATTTAAAGCTTTAGTTTTTGAGTACATGAAAAATGGAAGCTTAGAGCAATGGCTGCATCCAAGGACACTGAGTGCAGAGCATCCGAGAACATTGAACCTCGACCAAAGATTAAATATCATGATTGATGTTGCTTCTGCATTACATTATCTTCATCATGAATGTGAGCAATCGATCATTCATTGTGATTTAAAGCCAAGCAATGTCCTTCTTGATGATGACTTGATCGCTCATGTGAGTGATTTTGGCATAGCAAGACTTCTCTCAACCATCAATGATAGCACTTCTAAGCAAACAAGTACAATTGGAGTAAAGGGGACTATTGGCTATGCTCCTCCAGGTATGTTCTAAACTCTTGAATAAGCGTTTCTTTGAATTCCTCTATCTTTTATTAATGAAAACTTAATATTTACTAATAACAAATTATTGACAATTTTTCTTATATACTTTAGAGTATGGAATGGGTTCTGAGGTGTCTATGAATGGTGACATGTACAGTTTCGGGATTCTTGTGTTGGAGATGCTTACTGGAAGAAGACCCACAGATGAAACCTTTGAAGATGGTCAAAATTTGCATAACTTTGTGGAAAATTTATTTACTGATAATCTTTTACAGATCTTGGACCCATCACTTGTACCAAAACAAGGAGAAGCAACAATAGAAGAAGAAAACAATCAGAATCTTACTCCAGCGGTTGAAAAGTGCTTAGTTTCACTCTTTAAGATTGGACTTGCTTGTTCAATGGAATCACCAAAAGAAAGAATGAATTTGGTAGATGTCACTAGAGAGCTGAGCAAAATTAGAAAAGCCTTTCTTGTTGGTAAGATAAATGGACAATGATGGAAAATGACTTAATTCTCCGCATAGTATTAGAGAACAAATGTAGATGTGTCACACTACTTCTACCAAATTTTAATAGCAGTTATGTTTATAATATAGTACTCTTTTGTCCTTTGTTTTTTATTTTTATTGTTGCATTATTTCACACATACTAGTTTTCCTTTTCAAACTTAACAATATAATAAAATTGAGATTTCTAGATGCTTAATTACATATGCTGCTGGCTTCGGCTCTTACTTGATTAATTGCTTATGTAGTTACAATTTCATTTTCTGCCATTTTGCTGTGTATTTCAAAATTCCAAAACTACAAAGGTAATAGGCTTATTCTCGAATTTCAAGTGTTGACACTTGAATAATCAAAACTGAGATCAAATGCCACAGCTGTTTCAGAAACTGATGTGTATGCTGTATGGTGTACTCTAGTAGAGTTAACCCACTGTTTAATAATTTTATCCCAGTTATATCCTCATATGAATGTATCAATCCATCCTTCAACATATATCATACACTTAACGCATGTAATACTCCATCTAAGTAGTGGACTTATTGTACTTCCTTTATTTTTATTTCCCATGATTTTCCAAATTTTAATGAAGAGCATCAAAATGCTTTCAAACTAAATCCATATTCACTGTAACCAAAATTTTATTTTATTGGCAATCCATAAACTTGTCTTTAATTTTCAGGGGCTAAATAGCAGAGAATTCTTTCTAAATCTGGTTTATGAGACGTGAAATTCATAAAGATAAAAATATAAAAGCTTCGGTATGAAATAATAAGTACAAACCCAAAGTACATGGTCTACAATAAGAAGTGGATTGGAACACTATAAGTTGATGTAGTGAAGTACATGGTCTACAATAAGAAGTGGATTGGAACACTATAAGTTGATGCAGTGACTGCATCTCCTTCACGGGGACTTTCGATCAATCTCACTATTTAAGGAAAATTTGACATTTCTGAGTCCAAGTCTAGTGTAAAATCATGTTGTAGATTCAATGTTTAAATATTAAGATATCAAAGGAAAAAAATACTTTTCAATCTATCCAAGAGGTCGTACTTGTAATTTGTAAAAGCAGTAAATGAATTTAGTGACAACTTTTTGTAGTTGTTTGTGTAACACCCTCCTTTCTGTTTATCATTTTTCTATTTATTTAATAATTGTTTAAAGCATCTGAGTAGAAATTTAGAAATTTTGAGTACACAATTATGTTTAGAATGACTAATATTCTTTAGTTTAGATTTTTAATAATTTTTCCGAACCGGAATCCGAAAAATGATAAAATGTTTGTTTTGTCCTTAGAAATTAGTAAAAACCTAACAAGGAAGAAAATTAATAAAAATAGATAGAAAATTTTAAAATTCATTTTTAACTTATAAAAATGCTTAGAATAATAAATATAATTTTAGAAATTTTCTGGGAATTAATTGAATTTATTTGTGTGAAATGATCAATATGCCCTTGATTGACTACAAAAAACCAATCAGAGACTTTTGGCTTATAAAAATTTTTGAAAAAATTGTAATATGTCTATTCTAGTTAGAAAATTTTTACTTAAAGATAAAAGTTTTAAAATTTTCGAAAATGGAATTTATTTAACATAAAATTGATTTATTAGGCAATTATTTAACATTTTTGCATAAAATAATTATTAAAAATTATATCATAAATAAAAATTATGACTTTTTTTTAAGAATCAGTTTTTGTATGGGCTTTAACGTGAAAACCTTGGGGAAGCCCAATTTTATCTTAAAAAGCCCAAAACTAATTATTTTACTAACTAATTATCTATTAATTTTATATAAAAAAAATTAAAAATTCATGGATAACTACAATCATATTTTTTTATGCCAACTCACTTACTTGGCTGCCAAGTTTTATCCACTTAAGGATAATATTAAAATTTTTAATTTTTTTATTCCTAATTGTAGAAAAAATCTTAACCACATATTTTTGTCTTTCTTTTATTTAAATTAAAACTAACACAAATCACAAATCACTCTCTCCTTTCTCTCCTATTCCACAAGAGTCTCTCTCTCTCTCTCCTCTTTCTTTTCATTTTCTCTCACCCAAACTCACACAAAACAAACACTTGATGGTTTGGAAACAAGAAAGGTAATCTTGTGGTGTTATTGCTTGGATCTTCTTCTCCAACAATTTTCTTTCTTCCATCAAAGCTTCTATTAAGGTAAAGTGGGGAGTGGGAGCTTCAATAAATCATTGATCAAAGGAGTTGTAGGGAGAATTGTCCCCAAA